>JAOWAN010083524.1:0-10296 GCA_028566635.1 Lobelia cardinalis
TGGTGGTGGGTGATGGTGGCGATGATGTTGGTGGGTGATGGTGGCGATGATGTTGGGGGTGGTGGTATTGGATGAGGAGGGGGTGGGGGTGGGGTGGCGGTGGGGAGGTTGGCGGCGATGGAGGGAGTTAATTAAGGTTAATTATTAGTAATTAAGATAATGAATTAAAGTTATTTAATGAATTTAATTATGGAATAATTTTAGTTAAAGATTCAATTAAGAAATAACTTAATTAAGGAATAACTTAATTAAGGAATAACTTAATTTTAATTAAAGATTCAATTGAAGAATAACTTAATTAAGGAAAGGAATAACTTAATTAAGGTAACTATTTTATTTTAGTTAGGGTTAAATGTTTCACAATGCACCATTTTGTTTTAAAATTTTCATTTTAATATGTTGGACCATTTTGCAAATCAAAATAAGTGATTTAACGACCTATTAACGGAAAAATGTAACGGAGTGGCCTTTCAATAGAATTTTGAAAGTTGGATGATGATAAACAATAAAAAAATACTTCGGTGACTGAATGTAAAAAACGGGTATAGTTGAGTGATTTTTCTTGCACTTTACCCTTAAATTTATTAAGTTACCAATTTGTCCTTGATTTTATGCCACATCATCAGTTTAATTGTATAATTTCAGTCAAATTAGTCAAAATAGGGAGAAGGGACTAAATCGGCCTTGGGTATTGAAAGGTTAGGAACTGCTAAGGGATTAACGAATGTTAGAGACTAAATCGTCTACTGGGTCAAAGGTCAGGGACCAAAAAGGTAATTTTGCCAAAATAACGGAAATTGTTGAAAATTGTCCATTTCGCGATAAAAACATAACGTTAGACCCTAAACGGTAAATATTATAATTGTATGGCCTATTTTGCGAGCTCATCGAAATTTTTGGGACTAAAACGCTAAAAATCCTAAAAAAAATAAGTCTCTGT
Organism: Lobelia cardinalis; assembly: GCA_028566635.1. Taxonomy (NCBI): domain Eukaryota; kingdom Viridiplantae; phylum Streptophyta; class Magnoliopsida; order Asterales; family Campanulaceae; genus Lobelia; species Lobelia cardinalis. The sequence goes on from JAOWAN010083524.1 coordinate 941, forward strand.
GTGTTTAGGTGAAGAACAGCTGAGGCCTGAGGGTGAATGTATTGATATTTACTGGAACCACATTGAAAATCATCGTATCAATCTCTCTCTTTCTCTTTTACTCATTTTCTTTCATTGGCTGTTCATCTGCAGTTTCGTTAGCTATTTATCTACTCTGCCTTTATACCTATAGTAGTTCACTATTGCAGAACTGCTACTTTATTTTTTATATCATTTTTCACTTCAACTGTTTGTGTGTTTTTAATCTTACTGTGTCTCAATTACATCTCAAGGCATTTCCTTTTATTAAGTTAACCTAAATCTTCCGCTGTAATTACTTATCTATATTAGCTTAATCGTTTTATTGTTCCTCGATCATTCATACCATTCCACAAAAGGGGACCTTTCAGATTCTTTGACTACTATTTCTTTCATAAGAAGAAACCATAGAATGCCTTGGCAATACATTTATGCTTTAAGGTGATGCCAGATGCTCATGATTGGCTTTTAGTTAGGTCATTGCTTCAGAAAGTGTAATCAGGCGGCAGATAGTCTTACTATCTTTGCCCATAAAGTGGGACAGATTTTGCAGTTCTCCAGCAAAGAAGAGTTACCTCGGGATATTTATCGTTGTCTTTGTAATAAAAAAAAGGTTGAGACTGCAACCCCGGCAGTCCCCCACCGACCCTGCCCTGAGCCAACGTGGAGGAGGTAAATCGCAGGATGTGCATCACAAGAGCCAGGGTGGTGAGCTAACGAATAGGCCCAGGGCTCTTAACCCTTAGGTCACTCCCGCTTGTAACAGAGTCAATTCCACCTTGCGGGGAATCGGACCCTGCACACTACCGCGCTGAGCCCTATCGTTGTCTTTGTAATGATCGGGATGAATTTTATACTTATAGGAAGTAGTTTGTCTTATTGGTTTTATCTTAGAGAGTTTGAGGTAAGACTATAGTCATTGAATTAAGAGTGTTGTTATTTACACATTCCAATTTTACTAAGTTTACCACTTTTATTTTATTTTTTAAAAATATCTTTTATACAATTACTATAATACCCATCTAATAAAAGTTATAAGTTAAAACACCCAAAATATATTAAATACACACTCCCTTCTCATTCTCTCTCGTCTCTATCAGCGGTGGAATATCGTCCCTTACCATGGAGGAGTAGTTCACTTCAAAAAAATTCAGACAAAAGTAACACCCAAAAGCAAGAAACTCCTCATGCTCCTATCCTTCTTCTCCATTGACGGCGATTTGAGCCTCTCTTCTTGTCATCCAAGCTTCTCCATTGACGGCGAATTACAGCTCTTTTCTTACCACTCTAATGTAGCTAGGAACTGTTCTTTTATGCACTTCTCTACATATATTTTTTCTTCTTCTCAATTTTATCTACTGTTTACTCTCCCAAGAAGAAGAAACAGTTGATGGAATTAATTTTTCATAATCACTCTAACATGACTTGCTTCTTAACTGTTCGATAAAAATACTCAAAAAAATTTGATTTATTTATCACAGTAGCTATACCTCCACTTTTGAGGTGCTTCTCTAGTTTGAAACAAACCTGTCAGCATGTAAGCTTTACATGAAAAGGAAAAGCAAAGAAATAGGTTAGTGTATACTATCAACAGGAATCTCATTACATCATGGGTATATTAAGAAAAGTATGGTACGAGCATGAGAGAGTTAAGGTCCAGAGCTGCATCAGATTGAAATTGGTAATTTGCATTCCAATTTGTGTAAAATAAGCTGGGTTTAATTTTTTATATCGTAACATTTATCAATTGTTTCGGTTAAATTCTTTTAGTTAATTTAGTTTAAATAATTTGTGAACTGAAATGATTCTTTTCATAAAGTTAATTTAGGTTTTGGTTAAATGAGAAATGTATTACTCAACTCTCATACTTTTTTTGTGGACATTATAAAATTTAACGTTTTATGACTTTTTCATTTTTTAAAGGTTCATCATTCGTCAATCCCCTCCATTAGTTCCATGAATACAATTGTTATAGATTTTTCAGATGAATTCACATCAGAAGAGATATTTGATAGTAAGGAAGATATGATTAGATGAGCACGTGATGTAGGAAAGAGATTTAACATGATTCTTAACTATTAGATTAATGTCTTATTTTGGGATAATTAAGTGTCAACCAGGGGCGGAGCTATGTTAGGGCAGGGGGTGGCTGTGGCCCCCCCAAAAAGTTCAGGGACTAGAAGCAAATATTTTTTTTTTTAGTTCTTCTTTAGAAAAATGTTATTTAGCCCCCCCAAAACTTAAAAAAAAATTTATTTAGTCCCCCAAAACTAAAATAATGATAACCTTTTGTCATTTAATTATGTACAACAAATTTAAACTTCTTTATTTCTACATATTATATATTATATATTTTTATTTTTCGTGTGTTTCGTACCATTTAGTACCCAAAAAAAAAATTTTCGGGGGCAGCCGTAATCGCCCCCCAAGTAAAATGCCCTAGCTCCGCCCCTGGTCAGTACCAAAAGCGGGGAAGAGAGACAAATAAAATTAAAAAAAAAAAAAAACCCATTGAACTGCAAAACCTTCACCAGGCCCCCACACCTCACTCCCAAATGGTGTCCCAAAGTCCCACCCGCCCTCACACAAAACCTTTTGAAAAAAAAAAAGGTACCTCACAAATTAAAAATATAGGTAAAAGACTGTTATGCTTCTTCCCCATTTCCTTCTGTTGTAATTAAACTAGTAAATGCCCGTGTCCGAGGACATGGCGCTCGGACACGGAGCAATAATGTTCGACGATTTATTTTTTTAATGTTCAAAGTATATCATAATATTTAATCGTAAATAAAAAAATATAACTATATGTATATTTTTAATTATAAAAAATATATATTATTTTACATATATTTTTTAATTAATTAAGTCAAAAAAATAAAAAAATTATATATTTTCCCACACATATTTTTTATCCCCCCTTTTCCCATCACCCATCTCTTTCTTCCCAACACCCACCCACTCACACATACTTTTTGTCCCTCTTTTCCCATCACCCATCTCTCTCTTCCCAACACCCACCCACCCACACATACTTTTTGTCCCCTCTTCCCCTACACACTCATCCACAATTAATCTCAACCTCTCTCATATATCACCTTGAGTTACTATTCATATTAGGTGGAACCTAATGAGCAAACTTGTATTATAATACAGTATATATTTTATAATTAAAAAATATACATAATACATATTTTTATAATTAAAAAAATATTACAGATTATTTGTAATTAAATATTTTAATACGCCGTGCCCTCGAGCACGGGTATTTACTAGTATATATATATAGCGATGTTCAAACAGAGCGTACCTTCTCTCTCGTCATGATTTTTCACGGTGAATGACGTGATTGAGTCGGACAATTTTGCAGAAAAATGAGAAATCGCCCGTTATTGCTTTGCCGGTGAAAGAAAGAATGAGACGATTTTGGGGTTTATTTGAAGATCAGAAGATGTAGGAGATGAGGTGTGATCCAAATCAAGTTCCTTAATTTACGGAATGTGTGATTTTGTCAAAAACTGAAATTGATTGCAAATCCCGTAATTAATGCGCCATAAAAAACTAATTTACCTTAATTGTCCCTTCGCGCGTGGTATACAGACGGGAGAAGCAGGAGTGCTTCTTGTACGGGGCACCTACTAATTGATTCAACAGGGATAAAACATCTCTTTTAGCTTAAGGGTAAGTAGTGTAGCAGCATAGCAAACATTCACGGAACTAACACACATTAAGAAGTAGAACCTAACGCTAGTGATTATAAGCACGGGTAGAGGCGCTTCAAGCAATAAATTGTGACTCGAAAGCTGATATGATCTTCACCTGAACTGAAAAAGTACAAAAGTAGATCTTTTACTAGTTTCAGAGCATTGGTGTCATTTTCATATAAATCAGGTAATTCCTCCTTGTACCGCAGCACATACTTCCTTAGAAACGCCAATTCACGTACACAAAGAACCCAGTAGAGCCCCAGAGAATATACCAACTTACTCTGTCTCAAGAGTTTCCACACTTCGTATCGAGGTTTAATCCTTTAGTCTAAACTACCCCTCAACATACTGAAAAAGAGAAAGAGGGAGTCGTGACGGAGGAAGAAAAAGGTGGCAACAGGATTGGCGACACATCAATGGAGTTGAACATACTCAAATTCAACATCCGAAAACCAACATATATAATGCTAACAGCATGATTAACAAATAGTGGCTCTCAAGAAAGAAGAGATGTACTAACGGAAGAGGGAAAGGGAGTGACAACATTTCACGAATTAATTGCCCCCAAGTTTAGTACCAAAGTAGACATCACACAATGCTCCAGAAAGAGAGAAACCAAAAGATGAAAGAGACGATGCTCATACTGTTATCGATATGGGCATATTTATGGGGCTATACATGGCTACTCCGCCCTCCCTTCTACCATCGCTCTTTGACAATGGTTTGTTTCTTGAAGAGATTAGAGGGAGGGAGGGAGGGAGGGGAGAGGCCCTGAGATCGAAAAATTGCTATGGTCTCTTTGATGAAGATAGTAGAGGGATGAAGCAATATGGGAGTTAGGGGGAGAAATGTGGAGTTTCTAGAAAAGAAGTGAGGCAGTTGAATACTCTCACCGTTCCAAAAAGTCTGGTATTCTGTTTTGGGACCTTTTAAAACAAACAATAAGTACTTTCTTAAATTCTTATGCTTTTCAAGTTTAAAATATTAAGTACGATTCATCTAAAAACAAAATAGTAAAAATGCAATCTTAAAAAGAAATAGGCTCTGTTAGCATCGTCAAAAAACAAATAACTACGGACAGACAGACAGTCATAGGATTCATTGAATATACCACTTCATCTGATAAGAAAGTTTTGTCCAGAGAGAAAATTCGGAAATTGCACCAAACGAAGCAGCCTTCAAATTTTGCAAAGCATAACTGAATCCTTGAAACCTGGGTGCACCAGCATTACCTTCCAGGCCGTACACACCTCTTTAGGACTTCCCATCATGGAGCCACAAATTCCCTACATGTATGGTCTCGAACATTGAGAAACTAAACACTACCGAGAATCACAGAACAAAAAGTGGCTTTAATAGAAAACAATGCTTAGCCAAACGCTAAAATGCTGAATATTTTGGCAGTGTGAGAGATATCCACAAACTCCATTTATATCTACCAAGATAATCCTATGCACCAAGTAAAATACCTGAAACAAGAAGAGGGGTTCACTATCTGAAATTAATTTATCCCTTTCTGAATGATCTGTTTCCTCTACTCCAACTTTTACAAATGTAAATAGTACTCAAAATTATGAAGAGTTGATTCTCATCCTGTTATTCTTAAGAAATGCAATCTCAAATACATTAGACGCACTTGATGCCACCAACTGACATATTGAGGCAGACAACACCCAATACCTTAGTGCAGCTTCCACAATGTGACAGAAGCCATTCCTATGCTGATATGCAAACCAATGATAATATTCCAACACCTTAAACTTTATCAGATACATGAATATAAACATCATCTGAGCTAAGCCTGTGAGCTAACATGCCTAGAAGAAACAAAGCCTGTGTTAAATTCAAAAGTTCAGGCAGGTGGTTTCTGAATTGTCGAGCAGAAAATAAAAAACTATGGGCACTTGCGGTATTACATTAGCTAGGTGAGCAGGCGTTCAAGTTTCATACGAACTTATCTAATCTTAAACTATCTTTAATAGCCATAACTGTTTACATCCACACAATGAGAACTTGTGCTGTTGAATACATCAAACCGCAGCAACACAGTAATCACAAGGTAATGGAAAAGAAAAATGACAAACGAACTAACAATTACGAAAAGCAGACAGAAGAATCAAAAAAGTGGGAACTCACCAAAAGTTAGAGGCAAGCACATCACCGGTTGAAAAGTAGAAAAAGTCAAAACAAACATTTCCTCAGTTTCGTAGCATCGGTGTAAGTTTTATGCAAGTTTGGTAATACATCCGTGTAGCTCAACACAAATTTCTCAACGAACTTAAATTCAGATAAATGAACAGCGGTGAAAAGGTTCAGATTACAATCCAACAGTTTCTTCTCTTTCAAGATGTTCAAAACTTTGTACCTTGGTTTCACCCTTTTCTCCAAAGCATACGACAACAGGGTCGGGCGAGAGGCCAAGTAGGAAGGTGTATATCCAAAGTCCTTCATGAAAAAATTCAACGCTTTATGAATTTTATCTGCTGAGATTCCCAGACAAAAAGGATAACTGCGAGCCGCGGTCAAAATATCTGAATCTGACCACCCAAAACTCCTAAAGACTTCAAATTTCTTCTCAAGAAGTGACCAACTAACCACAGTGAGCACATGAATACCTGAGAAGAACATAGGGGAATTCCCAGGAATCTTTAATTCCCCTTCAAGTTGATCGATCGCACTTTTCATCCGCTAGGGATTTTGCATAAAAGTCCCCGGATACCGACAAACAAACTTAGCTTATAATTTCATCCGAGAACCCATGATTCTGCAATAGCGACACATTGAGCGGAATATTGTTCACCCCACCAGGGGATGAAAACACCCATGCTGATTTATTAATAGCTTTAAGCACATTTTCATCACTACCCAATATATTTCTCAACAATTTAATGGTGGGAATGAAGTGGGTATCCAACCCTCTTGCAAAAAGATCAGGAGACCTCTTAATGAGCCTGACAAGATCCGACCCGGATAACCCAAGTTCCTGAAGCAACCTAAACTTGGATTCTAGGGTTTCACCTGGACTGTGCAATAGGACTCTAGGAACAGAAGAAACTAAATTCTTGATCTGGGATTGGTCTAAGCCGTATTTCTTGAGCAGATTGATCATAAAATCTGGTTTTGTACTACATTTCAAGTGACTGACCTTTGCTGACGCGGAAATGGCTTCTTCCTTGGAGAATCCGAGGGAGGTGACTAAGTAATCAGCCATAAAATGAGAGGAAACTCCATTGGTATCAGCAGATGCAGATGTAGCTGAGTAGCAGTAGTAGAAGGAAGAAGAAGCAGAGAACGATAGCTCTCTAAGTCTCAGCCGACTTCTACTGAGCTTCATCATCTTTGCTCCTAATTTTTTTCTTGAACTTGAACACTTTGAGGCCTTTAGGGCATATGATATAATTTAGGGCTGTACATGAGCCAGAATGAGTCGAGCTTTTACGGATTTGAATCGATTTTTTCACATTTTTTTACGAGTAGAATCTAAAATGGTTGAGTTTGGCTTGGTTCATGACCCACTCGCAAGCTGCTGCGAGCCTTTGTGATACTTTTCGAGCCATGAATTTTATTAACCTTAACGGTTTTTGACGAACTTTTTTAACAATTCTTGTCAAACTTTTAACAAATCTTGAAAAGTTTTTAATTGTAAAAATTATTAATTATGTTAAGGTTAGCAATTAACATAACCTTATGTACACACAATGGAAATCATTAAGCATTTCTTGATTTAATGGGTTATAGGTTTTTGAGTCTTTTGTTCTGTCGAATGATATTGTGGGTATAAAGCTAGATTTGGTGTTTTTTTTTTTCTTCTTTTTGGCAATTATTATGAACAAATGTCCTATTTACTGATTGTGATTTTAGTCTTAATTTGGATTAAACTAGTTAATATGAGTTGAGTTACAAATTACAATATTTTTTACAAAATTAAGCCTGTTAATGGCGAAATATGTCGAACCTTATCGAGTCGAGCACGATTCGGTTCACGAGCTTTGCGAGTCGAGTCGAGTTGGACTCGTAAAATATGACGAGCCTGAAAATAGTGTTTGACTTGGCTCATGAAAACACCCCGAATCGAGTCGAGACGAATTTAAACGAATCGAACCGAATCAAACTCAGGAGCTAACTTGACTTGTGTACAGCTCTAGATATAGTCAATTTGATTTGAGACCGTCTTTAGGGGGTGGGAAGCGGATATAATGGCCTATATATACTTTAAATAAATATTTTATGATTTAATAGCATTTTACGCTTTAAAATTTTGTTTGTCGCATGTTAAAAATTTAAAAGGGCTTTTGGATTTTGAAAATTGTAACTTAAGTCTTAATGTTTGATTTTTATTGCGAAAATTACAATTTAAGACCTTATTTATATTTTTTTTGAGCATCTGTAGACTTGTTTTCGACAACGACGTCACTTTTTAATCGCACTGTCGCAGATACTCAAAAAGAATAAAAATAAGAATAATAAATTTACTTCTATTATTAACAAGAATTAATATAAATAGCGATAAAAAGGATGTCGATTCACTGAAGATTTGAATTCAGTTAATTAGCACAAAATAATAATGAATTCAGAAGTAGTGAAACACTTAAAATTTATGTAAATATCAGTTGCGAAAGATCTAAGTTCATGTAATCCACCATTAATTGTCATGTTCTTCAATCTATTAACATTAATTTCAGTTCTCGTGATTGCTTGTTAATCAACAATGTATTTGGCATTCGGGTATAAAAACACAGTGTCTGTGTTCTCTGATTTCGCTAAGCACTTAAGGTTACAGTCCTAGTCGAGGCATAGAAAACTTTTGAAGCACATATGAACTAAAGCAATCCTAACGCATGCTACACGCTTATGCCACACTATAACACTTGTTACTCCTTCTTCATCAAGCTTATGCAATGTTTCTCAATGCAAGACTCATACATAAATTACAACATATATTATCAGAGTGCATTGATCACTATAAACTGATAATATAAGACAATCAATGCAATAAAAAGAGTGACGAGAACATCAATCGAATATAAATGATCTCATATACATGAATAATAATTAAGGTTTACCTCCAATTCTTTAGATAAATGGATTAGTTCCTCATAATCTCCTTGAATACAATGAACTATATGCTAAAAACGTGTGTTATTGAGACTATTAGCTATGGCCTAAAAGCTGCTATACAGCCCATTTTATAATGCTGCTAAAGATACCTATTGAAAATCTACGAAAATCCTAATTACATTAAAAAGCTCAAACCCCTCGTACAAAGTGGCACGACCGTGATCAAAAGGGGCACGACCGTGTCTATCTAACAGTCACTTTTTTTGCACGACTCTTCTGTGTTTTCACTTCTTCAGTCCTTGAACTTCCACATTCTCCAGAACCGGTCATTTTTAGCTTCAAATAGCACTTTTTCTCTTACTTTCGCATAATTGGCTTGAAATTCCTGAAACATGAAGCTAACATGTAGACACCCCATTTTTGGATCCTTAATTCATGGCTTAATCTCACATAATGAACCATGAATTAACGAGCAAACACGAAGACTATGTCACATAGTATATGAAAGAGTATGAAAATACTCTAATTAAATCTTTGTGATTCTGAAAATATTTAGTGTATAAAGTATTTTAGGAA
>JAOWAN010083544.1:0-10294 GCA_028566635.1 Lobelia cardinalis
CGGGGTCAAAAATGGGGTGTCTACAATATTTTAGTCAGAATTAAAAATTTAATCATTCCAGTTGATTTTGTTATTTTAGACTTGCCCCTACCAGATGAAACCGATAAGAAAGATGTATATGTGTTGCTAGGAAGACCATTTATGACTACTGCTACGAGGGTAATTGATGTTAAGAATGGAAAGTTGTCACTAACAGCTTTGGGTGAAACTATAAAAATTGATGTGTTTAAATGTATGAACGAACCAGAAGAGACTAATGACTGCCTAGGTGTTGACGATATAGATGAAATGGTTGATGAATGTTGTCAACAAGAACTTGAAAACACTAAGGTCAATAGAGTTATGTTTCTTGAAGAACAGGAAAATGTAGATGAAGAATTAATAGTGCTTAATGATATTATAAATGAACATGAAGAATTATTGCAAGACCTCACACAAGAAAAGTAGGATGACTATACTGTGCAAGAAGTAAATCTTCCTAAGGTTTTTTCAAAATTAGAATTGAAACAATTTCCACCTACGTTAAAGTATGCCTTCTTAGGAGAAAATAAAACTATTCCAGTTATAATAAACTTTGAACTTAACCTTGAACAGGAAAAAAAAATAAGGATGTGATTAGTTGGTCAATAGATGATATAAAGGGAATAAGTCCCACTGTGTGTTTGCATAAAATCAATTTAGAACCTAATAGTAAACCTGTTAGGCAAGGACAAAGAAGAATAAATCCACACATGATAGAAGTAGTGAGAAAAGAAGTTTTGAAACTTTTGGATGCTAGAATCATATATCCTATAGCAGATAGAAAATTGGTTAGTCCATTCCACGTAGTACCCCAAGCGTACAGGAGTAACAATTATAAGGAACGAAAATAATGAAATTGTCCCAACAAGACTAATAACTGGATATAGGATGGTTATAGATTGTAGAAAATTAAATGTTGCCACCAGAAAGAATCATTTCCCATTACCTTTCATTGATCAGATATTAGAACGTTTATCTGGGCATGCATATTATTGCTTTTTTGATGATTTATCGGGATATAACCAAATTCCCATAGCACCTGAAGATCAGGAGAAGACTACTTTCACATTTTCGTTTTGAACATTTACCTATAGACGAATGCCTTTTGGTCTATGTAATGCCCTTGCTACTTTTCAAAGATGTATATTTTCTATATTCTCTGATATGATTGAAAATTTTGTTGAAGTATTTATGGATGATATCTCGGTGTTTGGTGATTCGTATAACCAGTGTCTTCTGAATTTAGATTGTGTTTTAATAAGATATCGTGAAATGAATTTAACCTTGAGTTGGGGGAAAAGCCATTTTATGGTAGAATATAGAATTGTTCTACGACATATTATCTTAAAAAGAGATATTGAAGTTGATAAAACTAAAATAGAAGCAATTGAAAAATTACCTCCTCCCACTTATGTGAAGGGTGTTCGTAGTTTTTTAGGACATGCAGGTTTTTATCGAAGATTTATAAAAGACTTTTCAAAAATATTCAAATCATTATGTAATTTGCTGGCTAAAGATATTGAGTTTATATTTGATAAAGAATGTGTGAATGCTTTTAACCTATTAAAAGAAAAATTAATTTCAGCTCCCATTATAACTGCACCAGATTGATCTCAACCATTTGAAATTATGTGTGATGCTTCTGATTTCACTGTAGGAGTAGTCTTAGGACAAAAGATCGATAAAAATCCACATGCTATTCATTATGCTAGTCGACTTCTTAACGAGGCCCAATTAAATTATACTGTCACAGAAAAAGAATTTTTAGCTATAATCTATGTCTTAGAAAAGTTTCGATCATATTTGCTAGGATCAAAGATAATTGTGTATTCTGACCATGTAGCTTTAAAATATTTATTGGCTAAATAAGATGCAAAATCGAGACTGTCAATATAGATATTGTTAATGCAAGAATTTGATATTAATATATAAAAGATAAGAAAGAATGTGAAAATGTTGTTGCGGACCATTTACCACGATTAGAGCATATCTGCCCAATAGACACGATTGCACGCATTAATGAAAACCTTCCAGGTGAGCAACTATATGCTGTTAATAGTTTTGAATTATGGCATGCTGACATTGTTAACTATTTGAATAATGGTATCATTTCTGATATTCATGGCAACCAACGAAAGAAATTTCTATCTAAAGCACGACATTATTTCTGGGATGACCCCTACTTGTTTCGTTATAGTGTAATATTATTCGAAGGTGTATTTATGAAAATGAGCAATTGAATGTGTTAAAATTTTCACACTCTGTGAAAATGGGTGGTCACTTAATAGAAAGAAAACAACTCATAAGATACTTCAGTCTGAATTATATTGGCCTTCGTTATTTAAAGATGCTTTATGGGCAAATCGTACGACATATAAAACTCCCATCGCATTGAGTCCATACATATTAGTCTATGGCAAGGCTTGTCTCTTACCCGTTGAGCTTGAACATAAAGCATTTTAGATAATTACTGTACTTAACATGGATTACAAGCTTGCTTGTGAACAACAATTGTTACATTAACAAGAATCAGAGGAACATCGTCGCGATTCATATGAGAATGCCAAGCTATATAAAGAACTAACAAAGTCAATTCATGACAAGAAAATTGTAAAGAAGTCATTCAACAAGCTATGAAAGTTTTATTATTCAATACACGCTTACGTCTTTTTCTAGAAAAGTTTCGATCGAAATGGCTTGGTCCGTATGAGGTCAACCGAGTATTCACCAATGGTGCTGTTGAATTGATAAATGCAAGGAACAACTCTACATTTATGGTAAATGGACATCATGTCAAACCTTACCTTGAGGGTGTCAATGAGATAAAAGTAATTGATAGTTTTTTTTTGATTCAATTATAAATGATTGAAAGGTTTGATGCAACTGTCGGGCTAACGACGTTAAACGAAGGTGCTTATTGGGAGGCAACCCAAGCTAATTAGTAGTTTATGTATTTAATTGTTATTTTATTTTGTTTTATTATTATTTTATTATGTTTTTCTAAAAACTAATGAGGTTTAGGTGTTAAAAAGATATTTTGTGCAGTCCAGGATTTCCAGAATTGTCAAAAATAGCACAAAAATCGAGACTGTCTGTAAAAGCTCAGGGCACGCCCGTGCCTCGCTCATCACCAAAATGACACAATTCCCGAGGAAACAACAGAGACCTCGACACGCCCGTGCCAAGCTTAGGCATGCCAGTGCCACCTTCAAATCGTGAAAATCGCAAATCGATCATATTCTTGGCAACTGAATTATTTGTTTCCTGTTATGATGCAAACAGTCGAGAGGACGGTTTGTCCTCTTTAGAAAAGGACTTTGGACATCTCTAAACCTATATAAGGAAGGCTCCCTACACATATTTGACCTACACCTAAAAGATTATAGCCTCTCTTTGCCTCTTTTCTCTATTGTTCTTGTGTTCCTAGTTATTTTGTCTTCTAAGGATTTTTAATCTTTTAGTTGCCACCTCTCTTTTATTATCATGGAGGCTTGGACAGGTGCACCCATTTCCCGTGATTTTTCCCCGATAGAGTTTGAAAACTCTACGCAGTGAAATCGATACGAAGAGCTGGAACGCAGAATTACCGACGTATCAAATTTTGGGGAATACTTTATAATGAAGAAACTCAAAATTGAAGGAGAGATCAACCGAAAGTTTGCAACTGCCGGATTGCCCAAATATAAAGAGTGGCGGAATCACCCAACCTACAAACTGCTGGTACGTGAATTTTTAAGTTCTTTTCGCCATGACCATAAAACGTGCACTTTCCGCGCAGCAAATAAAACTCATATAATGGACAAAGGCCACTTTCAATGGATTTTTGAATTTGAACCGACTACATCAAGGCACCATTGTTATGATAGGGGTGACATTACGTGGTGAAAGCTCACGGATAATGGAACCATAGAGTATGATCCTCTCTCCTCTTCCTGTGATTGAATGGTTTCTCTTCCTAATCTGTATATGCATAGAATTTTGAGTGGCTCAGTACTTGGTGTGTATCCGTGCCATGATTTGGTACGAGAATCGGAGCAAGAAATTTTTTATGGCATGGAGCACAATAAGTCGGTCGATTGGATGACCATAATTTGGGAGAGCTCTGCGAACATTGTGGATCATTGGGAAGGATCCGTTGCGGAAGTCTAATAAAGGTATTTGTGCTAAATTGCGTGAATATGACCCTAAAAATACCTCGTTAACTCCTCTTTCCTTGTCTGGTCATTTTCTTGAGGAGGACATGAAATGGCTCGTAGAGCAATATAATGCTATACGCCTCGGCTGATGGTAGGCTGAGGTCCGCACCCCTCGCTCGTGTTGATGCGATTATTTTGTTCATTGAGTACAATGAAAATTTTAAGTGTGGAAGGGTGCTATGCATGTATATTTGTATAACTATGATATTTTTATTTTTTGTTTTGTTTTTATTTTGATTCAAATAAGGATAAACTTTCCCAAAACCTCAATTCAATGAATGATACTTGACTTAGATAAGTACCCATGCATGTAAAATAGGAAGAATGACCGACACTTACCTTGGTTACAATACTTTAAATTTGTAATTAAAATTGATATGTTTCTTGATTTAAGGTATAGGTTGAATGTATATACCACTGCACACACATATGCACTCTTGGTCAACCTTGAATGGATGTGAGGTTGATTGGTGAAATGAGGATACAACGCTTGTTTGGCTCCAAATAAAGAAAAGAAAATGTATAAGTAAAAATCGAGGTTGAAATAAATGAAATACAATGTGTACATCCCCCGTGGCATGGAGAGCAATATATTAAAAATGGTGAATTTAAAAAAGATATATATCTGCTTGTATAATATAATGTTAAACAGCCACCTCTCTATGTTTAAAGAGTGCCTAGATTGTACCACGGTGATTGTTTGTACTATACACAAGTCACTTGGCAAATTAATTAAAGAAAAGGAGTCAAGTGAGTGGTGTATCTGGAAAGAACCTCGACACCAAATTGAAGTTCATAGATCAACAAGTGCACATGTATTCACGAATAAGGTACAATATTGATGTCCTTGAAATTAATAAGGGAAACATGCAAAATTAGATTGCTTATTCTAGTATAGTTCGCAATGTAAATTGATGTTGGATTTCCTTATAATCATGTTGTGGTGTATTGTGACAAGTTGAGTATGAGGAATTAAGTTGAGGAATAACGAATTTTGTGGGTAGAGTCACTGCAAACCCTCACGAGATTTAACCCGTCCACTAAGGGTAACCTAAGGGTTTAACGACTTGTTATACATGCTAAGTGCAATTGTGATTCCTACGAAAGTGAGTTATGATTTTATTTTATTTTATTTTAGTAGATTTATCTCTAGCTTTTATTTTATTAGCTATTTTTGTTTGACCTAAATGGCCAAAAGCTAAGCGTGAGAGTGTTGATAGCACTCAAATAGACCTATGTTTTGGTACTATTTCTATGACTTTTTGATGTAATTACCCATAATTTTACGTTTGGTATGTTTAGTTTTATATATTTCAGGAATTTCGAGTGGAAAACATCAAAGTAAGAGAAATAACTGTTTTGGAGCGGAAAAGGGCTATTCTAGAAAGAAACCAAGAACTAAGGACCACATCAGAATCAATATCGAAAATCGTGTAGGAAAACAACTGAGAGCTAGGTACGGCCGTGCCTGCGCAAAGCCGAGGGTTTTTCCTGTTTACTGTTTTAGGATTTGTGGGCTTTCTTGTAAAGACTTTCTGGTAGTCTATATAAACATATTTTATTCAGTTTTAGGGTAAGGAAGAGAAAAGGAGATTATTCCATATACAATTGATATTTTAGGGTTTATGCTTAGCCAAGTTATGAACTAAACTTCACATTCTAGGAGTTGAAGGTAAATCTTACTATATGATTTATGCTTTGATAATAATACTTTGTGTTCTTGTTCTTATTAGTATTGTGATCGTTCTGACGTACGTTCTTTCAACTAAGTAGTTGCAAATGCTTAATTCGAAGAATGATTATGAATTGTATGTTATGTCTGGTTCAATAGGAATTTCATACAATAGCTAGACCACAATCCTCTAATTTGTCTTGCGGTGTGGCACAAGTGAGTAAGGGAAATTAGGGTTGTCTTAGTTCATATGTGCTTCAAGGGTTCTGTGCCTCGACTAGGAGTGTGACCTTAAGTGCTTAGCGAAATCAGAGAACACTGACAGTGTATCTTCACATCCGAAGGCCAAATGCATTGCTAATTAACAGTCAACCGTAAGAACATAACCAATACTAAAAGGGAATTAGTATAATCAGAAGCAATGATTGACTCATATCTCCTAGATCTTCTTAAACAGTGAATTTCGTTTTACTTGTAGTAAACACATTTCCAACCAATTCAACTCATTTTCATAGAATATTATTAGTTCAGTTAATTTACTTTATTCAAGTTTTCTAATGATCGACATCCTACTTATCATTACCTATATTAATTTAGTTAGTAGTAGTAGTAGTAAGTAGGAATTATTACTTTTATTATTTTTTTAAGCACTTGCAACAGTGCGATCATCTATATAAACTTGACAAAGAATAGGGAGAACTCTTTCTTGTCGAAGTCACGGTTGTAGAAGTCGTACAAGGAGGGGGTAACAACAACCTGATGTAAAAGCAGGAGAGAAGCTCCAAGAGAGCTGCCAGAGATAAAGAGGAGGCTTCGAAGATCCTTCAACAAAATTGCACCAACAACCATTGGATGTAGGGACTTTCCAGCTAGCCCATCATCAATCCAAATTCCTTCCACCAGATCTATGAAATTTCTTGATGGGGTAATTTTGTTGAATTTTCAGTTGATAAAAATGAAAATTTTGATGCGGGTAATTTGTTGAATACTCGGTTGATAAAAATGGAAATTTTTTTGATAAATTGGTGTTGTAATAGACATTGTTTGTTTTTTTTTTTCTTCGATGGTAGGTTAGAGGGGAGGAAAACTGAGGAGAGCAGGAGCTTGAATATTGTTCGTCTTCGTCGGAGAAGGATTTCGAGAAGAGATGATTGTGTGGGAGGAGAGAGATGATGTGTGTCAGAGAGTGAGATTTGACAGAGGGAAGGAACAGGACTAGGGCTGAAAATCGGATGGATCGGATCAGATCGGAAATAGGGTGTTTCGGAAAAATTCCAAAAATTTTCGGAATGAAAAAATCAATTCCAATTTCCATCCAAAAAATTTTGAAAATCTATAATACGTTCTGATTTCGGAAGCATGCATTTTTTCGGAATTTCAAAAATTCCAAATTTCCAAAAATTTGGAAATTTTTCGGAATTTCGAATTTTTTTGAATTTTTTTGAGAACATATATATTTTCAAAAAAGTAATTATAGAACAATTATATAGTGAAAAAGTAGATAGGACAAATTAATAGATAAATAAATTTCACCAAAATCAATACTTAAATTACTACAACTAAATCAAAAAATTCACAACCACTCTAAAATTTATTTTCAACAAATTTATGAAAATTTTAATTTATTTTTAATATATCTTTATATCTGAAAGGGGGCAAATTATAATTTTTATAATTACTATATATATTAAGAAAAATTATATTTTTTTCTAGAGAAAGTAATACTTCCTAAAGTATATTTCATATTATTTTCAAATGTATATTCGGTAAATATTAAGTATAGAGCCTTACATACTTGTAAAATTTTAAACTACATAAAAAATAAAGATAGAGTAGGAAAAAATAAATAAAAAGTTATGCATATGTTATAAAATGTCTAGTTTATTGAAATAAAAAGTGCATATCATTATTTTTATCATTAATCCTATTATTTCCTTAATTCTATAATTACTTACTGTATTTTGTTGCTTAAAAAATAAAAATAAAAAATATTGTCTATTATCTTTAGTCCATAATAATATGTTTGAATTATTTGCAATATAAAATATTTATCTAGTGGTAAGATCTTGCTTTGAGTGCGTGAGGTAAAGAATTTGATTCTCTTAATGTTTATTATTCTACAGTTCATATTAAAATTGGAAATCAAAAATTAGAATTATGAAATTTAATTTTGGAAATATTTCGGATCGGATTTCAAAATTTCCGAAAGTTTCAAAAGTGATTCCAATTCCGATCCGAAAAATTTCGAAAAAATCGGAAATCGGAAATTCGAAATTCGTACTAAAAAATTTCATTCCAAAATCAAAAATTTTCGGATCGGATTCGACGAATATCGAAATTACCGTTCCAATTTTTAATCCTAAACAGGATAGTTTGTGTCTATCATACTCTCTCTTTCGGGGCAAATTAGTGATGTAATTTATAAATTCATTAGTGTAAGCCCGTACCCAATGACACGTAATTTTATTTTTTTAAATTAATTTTATGTTTAATTGTGAACTATAATCCTATTTATTTGAAATATAGATGATAATAATAATAAAATAATAAAATTTTATTATATTTAAATTTAATATATATGATAATCGAATAATTAATGAATATTTAAGTTTTTAGAAATGAAAAGGAAACATTTAAATTAGGCTACCAACCGTTAGATAGTTCCTACTCCCAAAACAAACATCACTTCCTCCATTTCATCGATTGGTATATCGTGTGTAGGTGCTTCTAAATGTAAATAAATATAATAAATTATATACATAATATGATATAAAATATACATAATATAATAAATAATGGTATAACTTATATTCATTTTATATCACATTATGTACATAATTTATTATATTTATATACATTTGAGCACATCTAGCACAGTGTACCTAGACAAACGGTGTAATTTGCCCCATTTCATCATTTTATGTCCTTGTGTCAGCTGTCCAGACAACAAATTCTCAGCTATTGAATTTCCCCCTAAAAGTACTATTCATTACTATTCGTTTAAGGTGGATCCTATCAATCTAATTTATATTATAGATATTTTTTATATTATTTCATATTTATATTATGAACAACATAATACCGTTTAATATTGCTATATATCGCATTTATGATCAGATCTTAATTAAAACCCTTTGATTTTAATTATCAAGAAAAAAAACAAAAAATATTAAGAAAGTGCAAAGCTGACTCTTCAAACGACTTTCAATTGTGGAGAGCATTTTAGAGAGCAGCATGCTTTATTGGCATTTGGACAGTAACTTGAAAAGTCCACTACAACAATTAAAAAAAAAAACACTTCAAATTTGGAGATCTGACATTTCAAAAATGGGTTTAGAGAGTCTAATGCGAATGCTCTTATACTAGTAGTAATTTGTTTTTTGAGAATCAATCAAAAATAAATAAAAAAGTGTAAAAAATAAAAGAAAAAAATATGACCAATGGGACGCGTATCATCCCCCATTTGTCACTCAATTTTTGTCACAGAAAAAGGTTAACAAGTTGCCACCTCGGACCTGTCGGGAAGATCAACAAGAAAAAGTCAAACTCAGCTTCTTCATCCCCAAAATTAATCAAACATAAGCAACACAGATTATATCCACATCAAAACAAAGAGAAAGAAAAATTTTGTTTTCCCTTTTGTATTATTTATCAATTAACAGTAAAAAAAAAATCAATCTTTTCTCTCTCTCTCTCTCTCTCTCTCTCTCTCTTCCTCCTTCCCTCTCTCTTTCTCTCTTGGTTGCTGTATGTATGGATTCGGATTTCTGGACCTCTCGCCTCGCAGCCGCCAAGCGCCAATTTACGCTACAACACCATACCCACCAACACCACCACAATAATCAGCAAACTTCTCAATTGGGTTTGTTTTGTTTGCCAATTTTCTCTGTTTTTGATTCATCAAGAAATGATTTTTTTTTCTGGGTATGTTTTAATTTTGTTATATTTGTTACGCAGATCGGTTGAATTTAGATGATTTCGAGGTTGAAGAAGAGGTGCGGCCAGATTTCCCGTGCCCCTATTGTTATGAAGTCTTTGATATTGCCTCCTTGTGTTCTCATCTCGAAGATGAGCATTCTTGCGAGTCCAAATCCTCCGTTAGTTTCTCTCTAGATCCGTTATTTTGTTACACAATTACATTTATTATATATAGTTTTTTGTATCCGTGTGTACATCTATTTATAATTCTATCATTTTTTGTGTTTACTATGAGTTTTTCTTTTTTTGGATAATGTTCTGGCTTGCTGTTTTGTTGTGAAGTTATGATTTTTGATGATTTTCCTGTACTATGTTTCGTTAGCACAAGATTCAATGTTGATTTGGTTTCCATTTCGGTGCAAAGGGGAAATTGGTAATTGGTGGAAAATGTGCAAATTACCTTTTTCTGGGTTCTTGAGATGGGGTA
>JAOWAN010083584.1:0-10290 GCA_028566635.1 Lobelia cardinalis
ACCTTCAAAAAATGGATGAGGGTATTTTACCCTCACATATACCTCACCCATTGGAATGCCATTTTTGTTGAAAAAAAGGTAAAAATGGCAGTTAGAGCCATTTACCCTCTTAGATACCTTATGCATTGGAGTTGCTCTAACGAATATGAACTGAGCCTATTTTTTAATAGTACCAGGAAGTCGTCCAATTAAGAGAAGTTGCTTGACTAATGGACTTTGACTACACTAAACTAGCTGCTTAAGTTTGGCTACTTGTGTTCATTGGGCTGTTAATGAACTAGTCTAACTATATTCCTCCCTACGTGGCCTACACATAAAATTTAAAAATGAGATTTATTGTTTGGTCTCTCATACGGACAATCTAAAAATTGTGTCCCACGATTTCATGTGTCATATTATTTTTATGTGTTCATATTATTTATAGTCGGGTGGTGTTATTTACACACTCCGTTTTTGATAAGTGTACACTTTTTTTTATTTTTAAAAAAAATATTCTAAATACAAGTACTATAATACCCTTATTAATAAAAATTATAAGTTCCCACTTTTTCTAACTTAAAAAATGTTAAATACACACTCCTATTAAAAGAATTCTTATTTTCCATTGTCGGTAAATACATCTGCTAGGGTTTTAATATCAAATGATTAAAGTCATTCAGTTAATTATAATTCTTGGAAGCCGAACAATTAACTTTTCAATTTGATGATCGAAAAAATCGTAATTTCGGAACAAGACGAAGTTAGGAGCCATAATTTTGGAGATGTTACTCCCAACAAGCCACGCATCTTTGTTGATGACATTAACAACCTTGTGATCAGAGCCGTCCAGTACTCGTCTCAAATAACTTATGCTGAAAATGATATCTGTATCCAACCCATTCCCACCTTTTCTCTTGATGAGCCTGACCGGATCCGAACCGGATAAACCAAGATTTCGAAGAGCCCTAATTTGTAATTAATTGAATGGCTTTAACCATTTGATATTAAAATCCTAGCTGATGTATTTATCGACAATAAAAAATAAGAACTCTTTTAATAGGAGTGTGTATATAACATTTTTTAAGTTAGAAAAAGTGTGAACTTTTAATTTTTATTAATAAGGGTATTATAGTAATTGTATTTAGAATATTTTTAAAAAAATAAAAAGAAGTGTACACTTATCAAAAATGGAGTGTGTAAATAACACCACCCTTTATAGTCATATTATAGAGAAAAAAATTTATTCGTTTTCATGAAACGAAAATTATACATCCTTATTTACATGTGAGGTGAGCCTCCGCATTGAAAAAATTAAGCTTTATTAGACAAATTACAAATTCATCTTCTCTTGCATGTTCACATGATATAGTTTAGTCTATTTTGATAAATAGCATACTTTATTATAATTCCTCGAGCACATTATTAAAAAATTCATTATATATATTTATGTGTGAGGGGAGAATCCCACATTAGTTTTAAAAAAAAATCAAATATCTTTATGCTAATTAGTGTTGAAAAATGATATACACTATGATTTAAAAAAATAGTAAAAAATATAAGGAAAAGGCAAATGGGCCACAAGCCCAAAGTCGTGAATAAAAGTTTTTGGGATAAAGTCAAAACGATTATTATGTTGATGAAAAATATAATATGTTATTTATGCGCGAGGTGAACATCCCGCATCGAATAATTTGAGCTATACTAGAAAATTTAATAATTGATTTCTTTTGCATATTTGCATGAAAATGCTTATTCTATTTTTATAAGTAGCATGCTTTATTATACTATTTTGAGGTGATTTTCGGAGATGCTGCTGAAATTCAAGCAAATAAGTGTCTTATTATTTCCTCGAATTTGGGGGAGTACTATGGTATACACTATATGGTAAACACCACATTTGGAAAAAAGAAATTACTAAGAAGCATTCATAAATTATGATGATATAATTTACTTGAGTACATGCATTGTTTAATATCGCATGCAAAAAATTAAAAGTTTTATGATGCTATGATGTATTATGTGATCACATGCTTTAACAATTTCCCATGTGGTTGTTATTTGTGGCATAAAATGTACGAGAGCTCACAAAATATTATGTCGAGCTATTCCACGGATGACATTCCCGTGATGCCGCTTATTAGCGATGATATTCCATGGATGACATTTTCGTGATGCCGCTTATTAGCGATGTTATACTGCGGATGACATTTCCGTGATGCCGCTTCGGCGATTATTATGAAGACCCTCTTGTCGAGGCTGCGATTTGAGGATCTGCGAGTGATTTCTCGCAATGTCGCTTTGGAGACGATGATGAAGACCCTCATGTTGAGGTTGCGATTTGAGGAGTCGCGAGGAATTATCTCGCGATGTCGCTTTGGCGACGATGATGAAGACCCTCATGTTGAGGTTGCGATTTGAGGATCAGCGAGGAATTATCTCGCGATGTCGCTTTGCCGACGATTATGAAGACCCTCATGTTGAGGTTGCAATTGGAGGATCCGCAAGTGATTTCTCGCGATGCCGCTTCGGCGACGATGACGAAGACCCTCATCTCGAGGTTGCGGTATAAGAACCCGCGAGGGATTATCTCGCGATGCCGCTTCGGCAATGATATCTCGAAGATAACTTTCTTGCGAGGCTCGATATTATATGAAGAAACTCCTCGTGAAGCGAGGACAAAGATTTTTTCTAAGCATGGAGGTATCCTCGACTTGGGGACTATGTCCATACAGATAAGCAAGATTATTTTTGCTCTCTTCAAAGTGAAAAGTACTTAAAGTTCTACTCGACTAAAAAGGGGTGAGTATGAGGTATATATGAGCTCATAAAGCTCCTATAAGTCGAGCATGAACTAAGCAAGAAAAGTAGAATGGTGAAATTTCAAACGTCAAATAGAGGTCATCTTGCTCGTGATGCGAGCATAACATAAATCCCAAACGCTCCTCGTGAATCGGGGTCAAAGTTATTCAGACATTTAGTTATCGTTTATGCGTACTATACTTTGTCTTTTGCACAAATCACAGTACGGGTGTGACATGTCCACCCTGGTTTGTAAAAATAAATAATGTTCCTCGTAAATCGGGGTCTGAGATGTTCTAGGACCTCCAATGGATGGTCGTTCTCGGAATCATATTGGCGATCAAGACGTCGCGGGAACATCGTGTTTAACGTCGCTTCGAGAGCGAGGAGCTAGCGGATCATCGCATAAGCTGATACCTCGCACTGTGCGAAGCAGGTCGTACAATACTTGAAGGTCGCGACCTAAAGAAAGCTAAGAGCTAATGCGCGCGACCTAGAGAAAGCTAAGTGCTATGATTCAAAGAAAGCTAAGTGCTATGAATCAGAGAAAGCTAAGTGCTATGATTCGAAAAAGGCTAAGAGCCAAACTGCAAAGAAAGCTTAGAGCTATAACAACTTAAAAATGCGAAGTAGGAAACATCTACAAGCATATAATAAAAAACCTACGAGAAACATTGCTCGCACTACTACCATTTCAAAAGAGCTTTCAAATTGTTCAAAGCATGCTGTTTGGTCGCGAGAAACATTGCTCGCGTAAAATCCATACTTAAAAATTTATCAAGAGGTCACAAGCAACCATAAATACTTTCATCGCAGGAAGAAGAGCAGTAAAAAACCCCTCAGCGATATAAGGGAAGGAAAGTCTACCTTGACGCGAGGAGAGCCGAAGACCAAGGTGTGTACGCGTAGCGACCATAAACCCTTGGCGACTACATTTTTTCTGAGCCTTAGGCTTAGAGATATCTGATGTGAGATTTTCTATAACGAAAATTAACGCGCAAGAGAACGCGGTCAATCAAGTTATAAAGTGATAAATCGAGTCGAACCCACGAGGACGGTGATTAAAACTCAATAAGTACTGGATAATTGATTCCAATCTTAATCTAAGCAAACAAAATAGGACGATAAATTTTATAAATAATTAAACTAACTAAACTAATATTATTATTCAAAATTCAAAGTTGTCAATCTCGAAATCTCAATAATAATACGAACTACAAAATAAATAATTCCTACGAATAATCCAAAATAAAGGTTGTCAATCTTTAATCCGAAATTACTCTAAGGAACGAAACTACGAATAACAAATTATAATAAGATTAATTTAATAACAACTAATAATTATTAACTACGGTGGATGACGATTACGCGTCAAGAATTAAAGTTGTTAATTCTAATTCGAGAACACACAAATCAAATAAACAAGCAATAAAACTTTCAATCGTGAAGAACGTAAACTCTGTTGCATGAATAATTGAATGTCAAATCGAGCCAATTCTTAAACTACGAAAAACGAAAAAGAGAAAAAATAAATAAACTATAAAACTTGTTTTGGAGTACAATTCGGTTCTTCAACTATAAGTCAAAGACCTTTATTTATACTAAAACTAAATCTAATCCTAAACCTAAAAGGAAAAGAAAATATAATATTAATAATTAATTAATTAGGAATATTTCCGTCAAGAATACAATTCCTTTTTTAATGAGGAACAATATTTCCGGATCAGATTTTCGCCGCGCACGGAAAGAGGAATTGCTGTGCCAAATTAGATCTCCAAGCCATGCCACGTGTCAATCTGCAGTTGGCCAATAAAGAGGAAACTTTGACCAAATCTTGTGCATTATGTTGCTGTACGGTACAATACTGGAGCTGTAGACCGGCTTCTCCCTCATTTGCCACGTGGCAGCGCCTGATTTGTTGGCTAGCTAGCTGCTTGGGAGTGCTGTACGGTACAAGTCTGACAGCTGCTCTTCAGTTTTGTCAATCTGCTCCCTTTTGTCGTTAATTTCCTAACGACCGTTAGTCCCTTTTCTTTGACATTGGTTCATAAGTTGCTCGGATGACTAACGGGCATACACGACTTTTGCTCCACATAATATGAAGATTCCAGATATATAATTTTTATCCCACAAAACTACAGACTAAATCACTTTAAGCTCCGAGCCTCTGTAATCACTAAAAACACTAAAATACTAAAAATACATATTAAATTACAATAAAATACTCGAAATTAGTGTGACTTATGAATGGAAAAGAGCCATAAATAAGTGTATAAAATGCACTTATCAAACTCCCCCAAACTTAAGCATTTGCTAGTCCCGAGCAAAAAAAAAAAAAAAAAAAAAAACACTAATTTAAAACAAAACACAAAAACAAAAACACAAAAATGAAACAACAAAACTATAACTTACACAACCAATTCTCCCAGGTAGGGATGGCAACGGGGCGGGTTAGGGGCGGGTTTCTCATAAATCGAACCCGCCCCGCCTTCATAAAATGTTATCCCGAACCCGCCCCGCCCCGCATGTGTTGGAACCCGAGCCCGCCCCGCCCCGCCTCGCGTATGCCCTAAATCCCAGACGAGGAGAATCAGAGATTCATACAGACATGAAAAGAGATTGAAACCCAGTGGAGGAGAATCATAATTTCGAAACCCAGACGAGGAGAATCAGAGATTCATACAAACATGAAAAGAGATTGAAAAATGAAAAGAGATTTGAAATACAGTAGCAGCAAGTGGTGGCAAGGGGGGGAGGGGGAATGGAATGACGCATCAGACTTGAAGCGAATTCGATCGCCGTCGTCGTAGGGACACTGCTTTGCGAATTTGATGCGGAAATTGCTGGCGAGATCGAAGCCCAAGCCGAGCGACTCAAGCGCCCTCACCTCTATGGGTTTTTCCGCCGCCGCCGTCGCCGATGATGAATAGTCCATCGTCGTTCGTTAAATTCTCCGACAATCAGTCAGATTGAAAATGGAGGAGGAGGAGTCATATTAAATGGGTAAACGAGGAGGAGTGCTAACCTTTTTGAGAAGAGGAAAGAGAAGTACTGGACTCCTCTTTTACTCTTTGTGGGAGTGCACATATTTTATTCGATTAAGCAGGTATATGTATATGTCGTCATATTAAAATATTAAGCAGGTATATGTATATGTCGGGGCGGGGCGGGGCTTTGAAGCGGATCAGGAAGTAAACCCGAACCCGCCCCGGACCCGATCGGGTATTAAAATTTCTTGAGAATTTCGGGTTTTTCGGGGCGGATCAAGGTCGGGTTCGGATCGGGTTTTAAGAAATTGCCATCCCTACTCCCAGGTACTCTTAAGAATGTTAATCACATGTCAGAAATCATACAAACAACATAACTCATACATACATCATCACCTAACACCATTGCTATTAAATACTCACCATGGACGTCACCAAGTCAATGATACATATAAAAACTATGTAACTGTACACAACATACATAATCAAGCATGAATTCACCTCTCACAGGAATCATTCTAAATTTACACTCAAAGTGTTTAAGCTTTTCAAAAATCCTCTCAAAGAGTCGTCAATCATGCTATTATTCATAAGCTTGCCATTAACTAAACCACATACTACCATGTCATGCTACAGTTGATACGAAAGCTGCAAAAAGGGTTGAAATGTAATGGGAAATGGGGTTGTAATGTGGTAAAGAAAGAGAGATAGACAAAGGCTAGAAACAAAAATATGGATCAAGTGAACATGAGATATCAAACATAAAGAGACTCAGCAAAAACCCACATGGCAATATTACAAAATGCCAACTGAAACTCTAGTATAGAACATCTCACTCTCGGACAAAAATACAATTTGGTGCCCCTCATAATTACACTTTCCAATCTATCTCATAAGAACAAGGCATTTTGCCTACTTTCTTCTTTCATCACAAACCAACATTTATTCTATATTTTTTTTTTCTTTTTCATATATTTTTCTTGCAGTTATCTTTTTTCTTTTCTTTTCTGCATTATTATTTTTTTTATTTCTTTTTTTTTTCATGAGATAGACTACAATAATATAAACTGATTCCCAAAGACATCACATATTTCCCTCAATAATTCATAATCCCTCAAAACTCCCCTAAACTTGGAGTTTTGCCAACATTATCATATTCCCAGTCTCATACTCATCTCATAAATTGATCCATAAATAGAACAGGTACGATGATAGGACTTATGAAAGAAAATGGCTTATTTTAGGCTCAAAGGATGTTCTAAAGGGATAATGTAATAATAGGCCGAAAGGTATAACAATGAGGTTAAACCTACGCAGCTTAAGTCAACATGAATACACAAACATAAAAATATGTTATTCCGTTGCAGGCAAACTCTGAAGATAGACATATATTGAGACTTACGCCCACATGAAACGATTTATATACTGTATAGGCTCAAAAGCTCACATGGGTGCAGGTTTCATCAATTTTGACATGTATGCGTGTACAAGAACGTACCAATCATACGAGCATGACAAGTGACTAAGCAGGTTTTGCACGTAACAACAAGATGCAAGAGCAATTTATCACATATGAATCACATTTATCCGCATAACACTGACATGTTTCAACATTATTCTCTTCATCGAGACCTCTTGGAAGCACAAGACATACGATTCAACTAGCAAAGAGAATGAAAACAACTTACTAGACACAAATAACAACTATAATCAAAGTAACAAAACTAAACATATCACATAATTTTCTTTTCTATCCCACTCTCCCAAACTTAAATGATTACATGGTCCCCATGTATAAGCATATAAATGAAGGAGCGAAAAGAAAAAGAAAACTTCCCTGAGCCGATTCGCGGTGGTGATCAATCATCGGAGTCGTCGAATTGTGCACCCCTGTTGAATGAATTAGCGTTCGCTTTGCCCTTTTTGCGAAGACAATTGGGGCCATTTATAGAAAGCAGCTACAAGAGTTCTCCCCTACATTGTCTTGAAGCACTACGGAGCATGACACAGCGTACCACAAATGAACCATCACCACAATTAACCGATAATGGACACCCCCAAACTTGAACAAGCCACACACAATCACAAGTTCACAACACGGTAGGCCAGAACACTATTCAACCCAAAGACTGGATAATCTAATTAGAATCCGCCTTCACTGCACTCTCAAGGTCTCCCAGCAATAAGAAATTCCATCAAAACAAGCAAGCAACCACATCCAAATAAGGCACATTGAAGCAACTGCAACGATTGATGTCCTTACTAAGTTAAGCAAATCAAATGCAACTACAGTGAAATACAGCACCAGCCGACAACGGAGTTCAAAAAGGACCGACAGTAAAAAATTTCCAATACAAACCACACCCTATTCTATCCGCTACCAAATTGTTTCAGCCGGCATATACAGACTGCCACAGGAATTCACGGTTTAACTGTGGAAACAACACTTCACCAAGTACCGAAACAAATTGAGATTGCTGATAGCACAAATCAGAGCAAGCACTGCAAGTATTTAACATGTTCAAGGTGCAAAATCGCTCCAAAGCATAGGATCGCAGTAAACCAAATTAAACCCCCAATCAGATTGTCAACACCACACTTGCGATTTGAAGTTCAAAATTCAGCTCGCAGTAGGGACATAACCGCTCGTACTCCCCCTAATTCACAATTGAAGACTGATATTTGCTGGCAATTCGAAGGAGGTGAAAGAGATGAGAACTTACCAATTCAAATTGTGCGCACAAAACTGGGCTCTGGTTTGAGTCTTCAATGAATGCTGCTGCAGAAGGTGAGAAATCTGATGATGGGTGAGCTTGCTGGCGATGGCTATGGAGATAGCGGCAGGAGGCAGGAGGCAGGAGCAGTTTTGGGTGCAGATTTGAGGGAGGGGGAATGATGGGCGGCCATGGATGATTTTGGGTTATGGGGGTCGCGGGTTTTGGTGGGTGAGGAAGGTGCGGAATTGGTTAATGCCGCGGTGTGGGTAGAAGATGAAGATGATGGTGGCGATGGATGGCTGTGGAGAAGGGTGGATGAGGGAGTTTGCGATTGCGGTGTGGGGATGGGGTGTACCGCTGGAATAAATGGAGGGGACTGCCGGTTTTAATGGCAGGTGGGAAGGGAGGGAGGCGGGTTGGGGCTGGGCGCAGGGGGGGGGGATTTTGGTGAAGAAGGTGGGTTCGGCCGGCTTCTATGGTGGATATTGGAGGGGCGACGATAAAGGGATGAGAGTGGTGAGCGGTTGGGGGCGTCCGCCGGATTTAATGGCGGGTTCAGTGGCTGGGTAAATCGATGGGGAAAAGGGGGAAAGAGGAGAAGATGAGAGAGAGATGGGTTTGGTGGTGCGGTTTGAGAGGTGAGGGATGATGGAGGAAGGGTCGCCGGTGGAATTGGAGTGGTGGGGGTGCTGCGATTTTGAGGTGGAAAGAACAGAGTGGGAGATGGTGGGAAGAGCAGGGGAAGAGCAGAGAGAGACGGACGAGTGAGGGAGGAGGAAGTTTAGGGTGGAATGTGGGTCGGGTTGGGTGGCATTTGGGCCGGACTGTACATGCTGCGAATGCTGCAGCGTTGAACTTAGCGTGGCAGCGCTTCTGGACAGATCACTTTCGTCTTTAAAAATTGGCTCTGAGCGCTATCACCTTGAACCCAACGTGGCAGCGCTCACGGTGAGTGCATTTTTGGCCTTCAAAAATTGCCTCTGAATGCTGTCACATTGTTACTGGCGCGGGAGCGTTCATTCATTCGATGAATTCACTATTTTTTTTTTCCGAATGAACTCCGTATATTTCTGGCTCAACACAACATGAACAAATAGATCAAACCCACATGTAATAATTAAAACAAAAACGAAACTGAGACGAAAATAAAAATAATAAAAATCAAAGAAAGATAAAATGAACTAAAACGAAACGAAATAGAAAAGGAAGAATACTATACGAAAATTTGGGTTGCCTCCCAATTAGCGCGTTTGTTTAACGTCGTTAGCCCGACGTTTTTCCATTGATTATGGAATTTTTAAGTTCGGAGGTGGAGGAATTGCCGGTGGATGTAAGTTGGAACTTTGAAATCTTCCGACCGCCATCCTTTCCACCTTGTTCTTGTCATTCCATGCCCAGGCCTTGGATGTCTTTTTATTCTCATGATTCAATCCCGTATCCTTCTTTCGCACCTTTGACCACTTATCTTTCTTAATTTCTGACTTGGTGATGAGCGATACCTGAGAAGTTGGTTCGGAGAGGAATAAACTCTCTAAGCCAAATGGTTCATCATCAACAACCAACTCCTTGAGCGGTTCTTCGATATGCTTAACAGTCGGCACATGAACTTGTGGACACTTTTTCTTAATATGACATGTCGATGCCTCAAACATCTTGAAAGACACCTCCTTGTCATTATTTTTGAATCTCAATTCTCCTCCATCGACATCAATCTTAGCCTTGCTAGTGGCAAAAAATGGTCGTCCAAGAAGAAGTGGAGCCTTCCGATTTTCTTTCATATCAAGGACAATGAAATCCACCGGAAAAAC
>JAOWAN010083615.1:0-10284 GCA_028566635.1 Lobelia cardinalis
TCACGGGTGTGCCCTGAGCGCTGACAATGATCACATAAAAGTGGGCTCCTATCAACAAAGGAGGATGTGACTGCTGCGGGTGGGGAAGTAACAATGAGTGCAGATCGATCAGCTGGTTCTCGATGAGAACCCATAGCATGCCGTCGAGTCTCCTCCCCTAAGATCCGAGAATGTGCTACTCTAACGTCAGGAAGCGGTACCCTACCGGTCAACTCGGCCTTGATTGGATCATAATAACTATCAAGGCCACCGAGAAAATCAATCACCCTATCCTCATCAACTATCTTCTGATAAGCCTGAGTATCCTTTGGATTTTCCGCTCTAAAGACACGGTAATGATCCAACTCAGACCATAAGCCGGTAAGCTCAGACTAATACTCGGCCAATGGTCTGCCATCCTGAACGATCTGCTTGAACTTCAACCTGATCTCATATATCTTGGAACAGTTTCCAGAATGTGAGTATGTTTCCTCTACCGAACTCCAAATCTCATGAGCAGTCTTAAGAAACAAATAACTCCTATGGATATTAGGTTCCATCGAGTTATAGAGCCATGTCTTCACCATTGCATTGTCCGATACCCAATCATCAAACTTCGGGTCGGTTTCCTCGGGTAGTTGTGAGCTGCCATTAATGAATCGTTGCATTCTATTGGCTTGAATAGAGAGCAAGCAGACTTCCGACCAAGCTAGATAGTTTGTGCCATCCAACTTCACCGAGCTAATTACGAGGGCTGAGTTGAGATGAGCTCCTCTATTAGACTTACTGGAGGTGATTTTAACTTCTTTAGCCATAGTGGTTTAATGTAGAAGCACTCTCAAAGAAATTCAAACCCAGTAGCAATCAACAAAGAAATTCTCTTGAGTTCAAAGAGAAATAAATTCAAGGCAAACCAAGTAACCCTAAGATTCCACCTAATAATCCTTATGCACACTCCATTTTAAACATAACTCAATCAGAAATCAAAGGACATAAGTCAAAACGAGACGAAACAAAAGTACCCAGATCTGTCCGCAGCCAAAAAGCCTAGAAAAAGAGATTCGATCAACACACCACCAACATATTCATGCTCAGCAGGAAAAAGCGAGCAACCCCCGAAAATTTGGTCGCCGAAAAGTCCCTCACGCGTCGGCGACGGTGGCGCGTGGCGCCGACGGTCGGCGGCTGTGACGGCGCGTGCGGCGGTGGTTGGTGTTGAAATTTTCACGCCAAGCTCGGTTTTCTGTGCTGGTCGTGATAGAGCTCTCAGATTTTCATGGGTAGCTCTCTAACCTTGGCTCTGATACCAAGTAAGATTTGTCCCAAGAGTTAGGATTAGAGAGAGAAACTAGACTGAGAGGAAGAGAGAGGGAAACTTTTCTATATATTTCTCTTAATGAAAAACATTACATTAACCCCTATTTCTACTCATGTACAAATATTACACTAAGCCCCCTTGACATAAATGATATATAAACACTAACCCTTTTTATTCCTATTACTCCTAAGAGTATATTTTGTTAATGAGATAAAGTAACTTTATAATGATACTTCTATTTTGCATACTTGTTACACTCTTGACCCTAGACATACATCCTATACAATATTAACCATTATTCCTAACACTCCCCCTCAAGTTGGAGAGAAGATATTTCTCACGCCTAAATTGCTTATAATGGGAGTAAAATCTCTACTACGACGACCCTTAGTTAAAACATCGGCTAACTGATCACTAGTCTTTTCATAAGGAATACAAAGGACACCACTAGAAATCTTATCCTTGATGAAGTGTAGGTCAATCTCAATATGCTTGGTTTGATCATGTTGAGCCGGATCATTAGCAATGCAAATAGCTGCCTTCTTATCACAAAACAACTTCATACGACCGATTGTTGAAAATCCCGGTTTTGTAAGTAGAGACCGAATCCACATGAGTTTACTAACACCAAGAGCCATAGTTCTATATTTACCTCAGCACTAGACCTTGCTACAACAGTCTGTTTCTTGTTGTGCCAAGTTTCCAAGTTACCTCTAACAAAGGTACAATAGCCAGAAGTAGAACCCCTATCATCCAAGGAGCCACCCCAATCTGAATCAGTATATCCTTCAATATCTAGGTGACAATGGGGTTGAATTAACAACCTTTTTCCCGGTGTAGCCTTCGAATATCTAAAGATGCGATAAATTGCATCCATGTGAGGTTCACGAGATCATGCATGTACTGGCTCATAACGCCAGCATCATATGCTATTTTAGGCCCAAGGTATATAAGCTCCTAACTAACCGTTGGTATATCTCCTTATCCACCTTGATGCCAACACCTCCTAAAAGCTTATGATTAACTTCAAAAGGTGAGTTTGCAGGTTTGCATCACAACATTCATGTATTGGATAGGAGATTAAGAACATACTTCTGTTGAGAGAGAAAGATCCCATGAGATAATCTAGAAAACCTCAATCCCAAGGAAGTATCTAAGTCTTTGATCTCAAACTTGGTCGCCAAACCTCCATTTGATTGAATTAATCTCTTCCTCTTTATCACATGTCACAATGATGTCATTGACATACATGATCAGGACTATAACCTTGCCCCCTTGTTTCTTGACAAACATCGTACGATCTAAGTTACACTGCTAGAACCCCGAACTTTATCGTAGCACTGCGAAATCTCCCAAGCCATGTTGTAGGAGATTGTTTCGGCCTAGACACGAAGCCAAGAGGAACATCCATACGAAACTCTTCCTCTATGTTTCCATCCAAGAAGGCATTCTTCACATCAAGTTGCTGAAGTTTCCATCCTAGATTTGCGGCACAAGATATTAGGATCCGAATGGAGTTCATTTTGGAAACATGAGCAAAGGTCTCCTCATAATCAATCACATAAGTCTATTTGTTGGCAATTAGTCTCGCCTTATACTTTTGAACTGATCCATCTTGTCTATATTTTACTGTGAACACCCCCTTGCATCCAATAGTTTTCTTGCCAATCGGAAGAGTTGATCCCATGTGCCGCTCTTCTTATGAGCATTCATCTCTTAGTCATAGTACTCCTCCACTTCAGATCAAGTATTGCATTTTGCGGACACCGAGGAAATAGAACAGATGACAAAGTGGAAACAAAGGCAAATAGGAAGGAGATACAGGATCATAAGAAGCAAAGTTAGAAATAGGATGTTGAGTACTTGTTCTAGCACATTTCCTAACAGCTATAGGAAGATTAAGGTAGAGGGAGTACGGTTTGTATTAGAGAAAGGAGCTACTATGGGACTGACTTCTCAATCATACAATTGAGGTGGTAAAGTAACACTTCCACGCTATCTATGGGAGTATGTCAACAAGTTCGGTCCATCAAGTCTACCTCTACCAAGTTTCAAAACACGACTCTCCATTAATAGGTGCTCCCTCTCCTCCTGACTAGACAAATGAGAAGCATCAGAATCTCTAGGCTCCCTTTACATGTAGGAATACAACTCTATGTTTATTTCTTCTTTTAAATTCTCCCCTTGCAAGGGATGAACATGGGGCCCGAGGAATAATATGGCATCGACTCCCAAAAAGTGACATCATGACTAACTTTCACACGATGAGTAGGAGGATGATAACGCTTGTACCATTTTAAAGTTGGAGATTATCTAATGAAAACTCATTTAAGAGCGTGGGAATCAAGCTTTCCATGCAAAGGAGCAGAGTTGTGAATAAAAAAAACACATCCAAACACAAGACATGTGAGAGGGTGAGTGGAGGTGTTTGGAAGATAAGATGCCGGAGTCTTAAACTTGAGAACTGCAGAGGGTGAATGGTTAATTAAGAACAATGCAGTTGAACTGCATCTCCCTATAGAAATCTAGCGACATGCATAGTAAACATGAGGGACCAAGAAACCCCTAAAAGATGACCATTAGTTCTCCCTACTACCCCATTTTTCTCTAAATGCAACGTTTGTGCATTTCTAGTTCACATGGTTCACACAAAAAATCGTACTTACTACATTGCTTAGTTAAAGTAGAACAAAGATGTTTTGAAACACGAAAAGAGAGATGACCAAAACATATATGCCATGAATGCAAAGACTCTAACAAAGAACTAGTAGATACTTGGTGAGGCATTGGCGAAGATGTGGTCACACTCTCCAAGACATACAAGTCATTGCGTACTTTAGCGCCACTAATCTTCTGAAAAAACTCGGTGAGAAGGCAAAAAAGTTACTGAACAATTTAGAGACTCGGTAAGATGCCTAACAAATAACATATTTGAGGCAAATGATGGAATTTGCAAGACGGAGTTCAAGGGTAATCTGAGAGAATAATGAATAGAACCCTTCCCCAAAATAGGTGCAAGGGATCGTCAAGGTCAGCCAGTGGGGGATAAGCTTCTGCAACCCGAACTGTATCCAGTTCAGAAAAATAGGATCAAAAGAAGCTATAAGAGTTTTTCATATGATCACACGCACCTAAATCAATGATCCAAAAGCTAGAAGACTGTGTAGGCGACAGGGCAGAAGCTATACATGTATGGGCATATGAGAAGAAGTGGAAGGAGCGTAAGGTTGGCTAGCAAGCTGCGAAGTTCACTTGTTTCAGAAGGTGTCAAGGGGCTCTCTGTGCCTAGGGAAGGAGTATCCATACCAGATGTATGTGGCTCTATCGGAGATGAGGTGAGCAGTGTGCTGACGATTTCACCATGAGTCACGACCATGACCACAAATATGATGATGTGGAAAAAGCGGGAAGCACCTAGCACCGGCATGTCCTGGTCTCTGACAATGTTCACATATAAGTGGACTCCTCTCCACAGAAGAAGATGTCACCGCTGTGAAGATGCGATAATGATCCAATTCAGTTCACAACCCTGAAAGCTCAGAATAATACTCACCTAATGATTTGCTACCATGTACTGTCTCACGAACTCTCTTCCTAATCTCATAAACTTTTGAACGATCTCCGGAATGACAGTATGTCTTCTCTATCAAGCTCCAAATTTCCTGAGCAGTAGCAAGAAAAAGATAATTCTTCCGAATATTTTGTTCCATAGAGTTATAGAGCCATGTCTTCACCATGGCATATCCGATTCCCAATCATCAAGTGTCGGAACCGTGTCTTCCAGTGGATTCCACCTCGCAGTAATGAACCTCTGCATTCTGCTAGCCTGAATGCTTGCGACCACGCAAGACAGTTTGAACCATCCAATTTGATCGCGCAGTCGCTGGAGCTCTGGCAAGGCTGGTGGCACGTGTCTGCTTCGATGGAGCTCATTTTTCAGGGCAAGCTAATTTTTTCTTGGGGATCACAATGGTGGTCTCAAATCTCTATGGGTATCTCTCTAACCTATGGCTCTGATACCATGTCAGATTTGGCCCAAATGTAGAGAGAGAGAGAGAGAGAGAGAGAGAGAGAGAGAGAGAGAGAGAGAGAGAGAGAGAGAGAGAGAGAGAGAGAGAATTTCGATCCGTTTATTTTCTTAATGAGATAAAGTAACTTATTGATGCTACTTCTACTACATAGATGTTACCCTCTTGACCGTAGGCATATATCCTATACAATATTGACCCATTATTCCTAACAACTTTTTACCTTTTGTTTTGTTTTTCCAAATTAATGCTTGTGCCCTATTCGCTTTCATTCAAGTATGTTTCCGTATTTGCTGTGCCTTTTACTTATATTTGGTGTATAGTTCTCAATTTTCCAAAGTTTGATGCATCTTTACTTATATTTGGTGTATCACGTAATGATTATAGGCTGACCTGGAAGAAGCTAAAACCCAGGAGAATGCAAAATTGCAGTCTGCTTTGGCAGAGATGCAAGTTCAAGTTCAGGAGACAAAAGCACTACTTGTTAAGGAAAGGGAAGCAGCAAAGAAAGAAATTGAGCAGGAAAGGGAAGCAGCAAAGAATGAAATTGAGAAGGAAAGGGAAGCAGCAATAAAAGAGGTCCCTGTCATTGATCATGAAACGATCAGTCAACTTACGACTGAAAATGATAAACTCAAGGTAGGTGTTGAGTTCAAGTATGTTTTCTAGTCTTTTAGGAGACGTAGCTTAATCTTGTTACGAAGCATTACTATTGGAATCTTCTTAGATTTGTTTCATTTCATCTACTCCTAGTTTTACTCCGTGCTTTGCTGCATCTTATAGGCCTTGCTTAGCTCACTGGAACAGAAAATTGATGAAACAGAAAAGAAATACGAGGCGAGCAACAAGCTAAGTGAAGAGAGGCTGAAGCAGGCTATGGACGCAGAGTCGAAGATTATTGAGTTGAAAACTTCCATGCAAAGGTTTCACAGTATTGGGTTTACCCCCTTCCTAAACTCATCTCTAGATGCAAACTCTGATATTTAACTTGTATCTGGATACTTGCTTGTGGTTGTTATCTTCTTCTTTCAGGCTTGAAGAAAAACTTTCCGATGTGGAGTCTGCAGACTATGTCCTGCGGCAGCAAGTGTTGTTGAATGCATCTTCTAAAAGAATGTCAGGACATTTTTCAGTTGCGTCGCCAAAGGTAAACATTCACAGATAATCAGTGTTTTTCTGGACTGGTCTTGGACCTTGTCTCATCCTCTACTTTTCTGTTTCTTTTGCAGGCACCGGAGAACGGTCATCATGTAAGAGCCAAAATCATTGCCTTCAGTTATACAGAAAAAGGAAAAAGGGAAAAAAAATATACTGCCTTGTAGCATGCTAGAGATTTGTTTATTCATTATTATTCACATTACTGAATAATTCAGTTTCTTCACAAGAAAGTACTTCTCTCATCAGGAACCACAGAGTGCAACCCCTAGAAAGAAGTATGGCACAGAAGCGGATGCTAAGTTGAGGCAATCCATTCTTGAAAAGCAGAGGGTATGTGTTTCATTAAGTAGAATATTCTCTCTCTATTTTCTTTTAAAGGAAAGATGGACTGAACCCTCCTAATTTATTAATATTCAATAATAATAAAAGACGTGGGGGCTTAAGCCTGACCACAGATAAAAAGGAGGGAGGGGGGCAAGCCAATACCTCCTTATAAACAAAAGAGCTCATTTCAACCTAATATAAGGGAGGGCTAGTATATCTAAAGTACATGCTCCACTAACTAATTTAGGGAGTGCTGAAGCAGAAAAGGAAGAATTACGACCATTGCCAATACCTAGATTTGCAAGAATATTTGCTACCTTATTACCTTCTCTATATATGTGAGAAACTTCAATGTGCATGCATATCTGCCATTCTTTAATTCTATCCACCAGATGATGAATATGCCTGGAGTCTTGCACTTTCCTCAAGTGATTTGCACTAAAATTTCCGAATCCAATTCCAACCAAACCAGAAGATGACCTGATTGAAAAGCTAATGAAAGACCATTAGGTGCAGCTTTAGCTTCAGCCCACATGTGGGTCTTGAAACCATTAAAGTGAGCAAATGTTCCAAAATCCAAACCTTTCTCATCCCTTAACACCTCCTCCTCCTGATACACCTGGATTTCCCTTTGACGCCCCATCACAGTCTTAACAAAATGATCTCTTGGATTTTTCCATACAATCAATTTGCTAATTGGGTTCTTAAAATTCTGGATCATCATTCCAAAGTAATCAACATAAAAAGCATCCTTTTCCAAGTAAACAAATTGAAGTTTGAAAACATGACATATAAGACTAACTTGGCATCTAATGGCTTTAATAACCTGATCTTGATTCATATTATTCCCATCAAACATGGAATTGTTTCTGCTTTTCCAATCTGCCAGAAAATCAGACCTGGAAGGAGTTGACATAACCAACCTTGAGGTGTCTTGTTTTTTTCATAAATCCACCAAGAAAATAAAAGCTTGAGGAATGCTACCTGTAACCATATTTATACCAGCCATCCGACTGAAAAAAAGCCAGACAAATTAAGCAATTTCACCATAAAGAAACGAATGATCCATGGATTCAGAAAAACCTTCCTTGCAACAATGACATTTCGAAGCAAGATGGATATTTTTCTGCTGAACATTCTAATCTGTAGAGAGACCATCAGGTAGTGCAGTTTCCGCAAAAATTTGAGATTCTAGGCTGAATATGGGGATGCCAAAAATTATTTGCTATAAAAGAAATCGACTTCTTTCTTCCAACAATTTTCCAAGCCTACTTAAAAGAAAATTTTCTATCAGAAGAGAGCTTCAATTTTAAAACATCAGGCTTATCAGAAATGAAAGTTCGATTAGTCTGAATCCCACTCCAAGCATTCTGTTCTAAAGCCTGCAAAACAGCTAGTTTCATCGGCATACCTCGTTCATCAAAAAGCTCCATAACACGCATATGACTTGAAAAATCTGGATGTGTATTTTCTAACCATCTGTCCATGCTATTTCCCTTCACCATACCAGCACAGGTTTTCTTCCGCCACATTTCTGTAATTTAACATGTTTTCCAAACCTGTGACAGTCCAAAAGAATAATGATTCACCAGCAGAGGATGTGATGATATGTAATATTTTGACATAAGAAATCTAGCCCCCCAAAGCGAGCCTCCTTTCCTAAATTGTCACCACGGTTTAATTGACATCATCAGCTATAGCTTGAGTATCTCTGAAACCCAAATCCCCGTCCTCTACAGGATAGCACATCTCTTGCCATTTAACCCAATGGCCTTCTTGGTTACCATCAGAATCACTCCAAAGGAATTTAAACATGAGCCTGTGCATATCTTTGATAGTTGCTTTAGGAGGATCAATCAATGAAACATAGAAAATAGGAAGAGCCTGCAACACTGATTTGATCAGCGTAACCTTGGCTCCTGCGGACATAATTTTGCCTTCGTCAACCTGCAATTCTTTCTCTCATCTTTTCAATAACACCCAAAAACAATCTTCTGGATTTTCTACCGGTGTATAAGGGACACCCCAAATATGTAACCAGGAGATTCTTCTTCTGAAAGTTTGGGAGTTGCCTGATGCTTTGTTCCCTGGGGATTGAAGCTCTTTCAAGAATAAAACATGATTCAGCATTGTTAACCTGTTTGCCAGAGAAAGACTCGTATTGCTTAAGAAAATCAATATGCTTCCTAATTGAAATCCTGCTACCATTGCAGAGAATAATAACATCATTTGCATGACCAAGATGAGAAGCAATGCTGTCAGTAAAGCGGTCCTGGAAAAGCAAATACAAGGGCACAATAAGCTTCATAATATGGTTATTTGCTGTTGCTAATATTTCTTTTTAGGGGTATTTCTGTAATTCCCTAGATTGCTA
Organism: Lobelia cardinalis; assembly: GCA_028566635.1. Taxonomy (NCBI): domain Eukaryota; kingdom Viridiplantae; phylum Streptophyta; class Magnoliopsida; order Asterales; family Campanulaceae; genus Lobelia; species Lobelia cardinalis. The sequence goes on from JAOWAN010083615.1 coordinate 9,182, forward strand.
GAGTTAGGCTTCCATATTATGCTAGGATTTCAACTGTTTCTACATATTGAGAAGGTACTGCCATAACTTTCTAGGAAGCTAAATTTTGTCTAAGGTTGATCTCTTCCTTTTTATAACCATATTATCCTCATAACTATTCTTCTGTTCTTCATTACACGTACCACTGGATTCCCCTTTATCCTTCTTAGGAGTATTTTTTTCTATTCCCTTTTCTCTTTCATGGTCAGGCTTCAAAATTTCCTTAACCTGCTTTGTATCATCACCCTTTTTAATCATACGTAACTTCGGATTAACCAACCTTTCAGTGAGAAACATCATGTCCTAATCTACGACAGTGCTTACAATAATCTGGCTTCCTCTCATCCTTTAACGTCTGCCAAAAATTGATTTGTTCATCACCAGAGTCAATAAAAACCCTAGACGGAATTTTTTCAACACATCTACTTGCACCCAAACCCTAGTCACACTTAGCCTTGATAAATTCGCAGTCGGCTGATCAATGGCATTAGGACCACCACTCAATCTCACAATGGCAAATAAGCAGTGCTTATTAAATAAGTTATAGGCAGATTAGGTAAACTAAACCATAAAGGAACCACCGAAGATTTTTATTCAGGGTTGAATTATGGTGTCCATTTAAAGACCTCATTGGATAGCATCCAACGTACTATGATTCTCTCATCTATAGTTGTTGGAAACCAGCCTCATGCACAAGTCTTATTAGACATGTTTAGTGAAGGACGGCCATGTGAAAATTTTCCAATAAAAGCAAGGTTAAAAGGCTTAGCCAACACATCGATTAAATCTTTATTAAGCTTGAGAGAGGGTTCACCTCTGAAGGTAACAGATGTATGAAGGTTTGAGGAGTAGTAACTGGTTCTAGGTTAAAAAAAACTAGAGAAAGATTTGGCCTTCGAAGGTGATTGTGGTTGGAATTGGGATGGTGGGGCTGTTGAGGGAGGAATAGAAGAGCCACCCTCCTTACTGGAGGCAGCCATGAGGTTAACCCTAAATGCCAAAAAAGTCGTGAAGGGAGAGAGAGAGAGAGAGAGAGAGAGAGAGAGAGAGAGAGAGAGAGAGAGAGAGAGAGAGAGAGAGAGAGA
>JAOWAN010083626.1:0-10284 GCA_028566635.1 Lobelia cardinalis
AATACATAGTTCGATTCGATACTTATTTTGGGGCGTAACGGCGTCGTGCCCTCGGGCACGGGCATTTTCTACGTCGTACCCTCGAGCTCGCACACGGGCATTACTACTTTAAAATTTTGAAAATGTCATCCGTGCCCTCGGGCACGGGCATTAACTAGTAAATATATAAAATGTGGAACATTCTTAAAATAAAAACAAAAACGAATTTGCCCTCTTGCTATGTACACTTGAAAATTCTGTTTTCCAACCAAATGGAGAGATTGCGAAGACGGTACGCTAATTTTGGTCATTGGTCATGTCTGGAGCTGTTCAAGTCGATTCGTGAATTCGGCTCGGTTCGAATCGTTTGGGCTCGTCTCGATTCGATTAGCATGATTTTTATGAGCCAAACCAAGCTCAATTTTGAGGCTCGTCACATTTTGCGTGTTCGACTCGATTCGACTCGCAAGGCTTGCAAGCCGGCTCGTTAAGGACTCGCTAAGGGCTTGACTCATTAATGTTCGACTCGATTCTTCACTACGATATTTAAAATAACAAATTAATAAGTAAAATAATTTCTTTTTCCTTATTTTAAAAGAACAAACTTCAAATCAAAATTTTCTATTTTTTATAGTTTATAAGTAATTTTCTAATGCGGATAATTTTTTAAATATGCTTATAATTTTTTTTTATTTAATAAAAATTGGAAAGGACAAAAGCACAAAAATAATATCACAAATTATTGTGCAAGATTTTAGGATGCAAGAGTTTGGACCTTCGGCCTTTAGCACATATCTCTATTGAGAAAATCTCGCAAAGACTCGTTAAAAATCTGTCAAAATACGTTAAAAAGACCGTTAAGACCTGCTAAGGTTCATAAAATTAACGACTTTCGAAGTCTCACGAGCGCTCGCGAGCAGCTTGCGAGTCCGTTACCAGTCAAAGCAAGCTCATTCATTTTAGGTTCGATTCTCGTAAGAAAATATGAAAAAATCGACTTGAATTCATAAAATTCGGCTCGATCCGACTTATTTACGGGTCAATCGTGTCATTATCACAGGAACGCCCTACTTGATCCAGCTTCAAATATGCGGTTCTATAGCGTTTCTGACAATTAACATAAAACAAATAGTATATAAATTTGGATATTCACCATGGTCCATGGCTACCTAGCTGATTTAAATTGCATGCATTTCTGGACCTTAAGTTCAAATTGTTCAATGAATGGTTATAAGAGCAAATGAAAAAGGTGATATTTTTTTAACATGTGTTAATGCATACAGAAAGATATGAAAGATAGTGACATATATATAGTGACTTGGTATAGGTACTGCACGAAATTAACGCAAAACAGAAACACGAAAATAATTATTGGAAGAATTAAATTCAAAGAACACACAAATTCGAAATTTACCACACCAATATGAGAAAACTCCTAAGAATCATTATTAATAATTAAAAGCTACTTTGCCCATAAGCTACATAATGTATTTATATTACTAGAATAACCAAAATTCTATTTGAAAAGAAAAAACTACAAATAAAATAGGAAAACATAAAAATTGTAATTATCACCGATGCTACATAGCATATTTATACTACTGAATTTTTAAGACTAACTTAATTTACAAAATTCAAATCTGACTCTCCTACATAAAGTTATTAACTCCGCAATTGTTACAAAAAATAGCAAAAATATGTCTTCGAGGCCTAAACGATGTCGGATTGCCTAAATTAATCCATCGTACACCAAGGCGAAGCGATGTCTGTTGCTCGTTGACCAGTTTCACATCAGAATTGCTTGGTTTCGCCAAAATGTGTGCACTTTTCCCTTTCCTTTCTTACCCTTTGCCGCTAGTAGAAATCTTTGATAAATGACTATTGTGCCCTTCATAAAAAATGACGAGAAAAGAATTTCATATAGTCCATCTCAAGTGAACGAGATTAAAGCTTAATTAGTTGTACATCGTATATGTTCGCTTTTAATTGAATGGAAAATTTTGAATAGCATTTGAAACCAATCACATGGAGGTATCAGAATCCGTTATAAATAGGCGATAAGCAACACAAACTAGAAATTAAGGCTAAAACAGTGTTTTTTGGTTTTCTTTTTATTTTCTAACTATATAAGCTTTCTGGGTTGTCCTATACAAAATGGCCATCAGTACTAGTCCAGTCTCGTATCTCCCTCTCTACGAAAAAATCCCTCGTAAAAACACCATCCCACGAGCCATCGAACTCGTTATCCTCTCTCTGCTCTTTGCTTTCATTGCATATCGATTGGTCAATCTCAAACACCATGGAAACGAATGGGTTGTCGCACTTTTATGTGAGTCATGGTTCACTTTCACTTGGTTTCTTGTTGTTTCCATGAAATGGAACCAGGTCGATTTCATAACGTATCCAGATCGTCTCTTGCAAAGGTAATCCGAATTTCAAAAACCAAAAAAAAAAAAAAAATTGCAATTTATTTGCAAATTGTTTATGACTATCATCAACTCATAATTTTTTTTTCCTTCTTAGGTATAGAGCAACTGAATTACCTCCAGTGGACATGTTTGTTACGACGGCTGATCCTATTCTGGAACCGCCGATCATTACTGTGAACACCGTATTATCCTTGTTAGCAGTCGACTATCCGGTGAACAAGTTGGCATGCTACGTTTCTGATGATGGCTGCTCTCCTCTCACCTACTACTCTCTTGTAGAAGCATTAAAGTTTGCAAAGCTTTGGGTTCCATTCTGTAAGAAGTACGAGATTCAAACGAGAGCTCCCTTCCGCTATTTTGCAGCGAAATCTATGCCCTCCGCGGCCAAATACCCTTCCTCGTCATTGGAGTTCCAACAAGAGTGGCAGAAGATGAAGGTATATCCTCCTCCATCTAGCTTAGCTATGCATTAACGCCTAAACATAAGTTTTCTATAAATTCAACCAATTTTTTTTTAAATAATCTATCCAGTATAAATTGAACCTACTACATTCATCACATGAAAGTGAAAATCGTGTCATTTTTAACTTATCGTGCTTTTCCCAAATATCATTTCACTTTTTTTTCTGCCGTTAAAAATGCTCTCATGAAATTACTACTTTCGCTAATTCCATACATTTTTAATACTCCATCCGTTTCATTTTAAATGTTTAGTTTCTCCAAAAAACACTCGCAACTTTTGAGAAACACGACTCTTAAAGGAATCTCCATTTGGACTATTAAGAGTTTGGTTCTAATAGAATTGTTGAAGCTAAGGCTTTGTTGACAGGTTTAGAATTAAACCAGACTTTAGCAGTTTTCAAATAGATCAGTTCAGAGTGAATCTCAAGTTGTAGTTGATGCTTTCCTGCTGACATTTTGTCTAAAGAAGCTCACAATAAGTAGTACTTTGATTTGGGTAATTTACGTATGGATTGCAGACATACTTTTTATGTCTGCTGAGAACTTGTTGCTAGCGAAGTTGTATCTTGATTTTTGAAATGTTCAATTTAATATGATAGCTCTTAATACTTTGGATGGATTTATATACTGAAGAGAGGGGCTACCATGCAGATCTTCGTTCCTTTTCTAAAAAGAAAAAATTGACCAAATTTTAATTTGGGTTGCCACGGGTTGCACCCATGATTAATGGGTTTAATTTGATTAAACTCAATAAGACTGGGTTTATACCCAACCCAACCCATAGACCCAATTTGCCAAGCCTAACTAGCACGTCCATGCGCAAGGCACGTGACTCTGAACCAAATTGGAGGGAAAATGTAGGGGGTATATACTATATAAATTTGCCGGGTTAATTATCGGCTAATGAAAAAAAATTAAGGGTTTCGTCGTGAAAACCCGAGGCAATTAGCAATAGAAAAGGGGGTTTTCAAGATTAGATCATGATTGTAAAGATTTCAAGATGGTTCAAGTCCATCAAACAACGAACGTGACACCACCAGGTACGTACGTGCTTAATAACCTTTTAATTAGTTGTTATTGCAGTCTAATTAGCTGTTCTAGGTTTCCATTAGGACTAAAAATGGCCACCAGGTTTTTGGCTCGATTCATCCCCTATTTCGTTTGGATTCATTCGTGCTACCAGGGAATCGGATTGTGCATGGTTTAGGATTTTTAAACCCGGCCACCAACGAACTGGGGAATGAAATAACCGTTAGATGGGTGCTTTGCGGCCGTTAATAGACACCCTCACATTCAGGATTTCAAGTGTAAAACGTTCAATGGTCTGTTGCACCATGTCATCCGTGCAACAGTCCCATCGATTAGTTTGCCGAACCAAACACATGCACCATATCACATGCTTCATCCATCATATCATATTTTTCGAATTTGAAGCCCTATAGTTAGTCTTTGTCTTTGGTATGATAATCAAACACATGGTGACAACCGACACACTGGGCAAATTACTAGCTAGCTAGTGTACAGAAATCATGGTTTGGCTGCGTCAACGATTGCAGGATGAGTATGGACAGCTTTCCAAAAAGATTGAAAATGCAGTTCAGAGGTCATTTCCATGTGAACTTACCGGCGACTTTGCAGTTTTCTCTGATGCTGATCGAAAAAACCATCCGACTATAGTAAAGGTTTGCTAACAACACTTCTTACATCATTCTTCGTCTAGTTTTCAAAATAAATGTTGTTTTGAATTTTTATAAAAAATTTAAACTGTGGATAAATGACATCTCAAATGAGATAATAATTTGAGCTTTTGCTTAAATATAGAAACAAGTGCATATTTGAACGATATTAGTGAAGCATTGACATAATCAAAATTAAATAAGGTGAGAACTGAGAAGTAGCTGAAAACTCTAGTATTGCGGGCATGAATAAGCACCACCAAATGTGACTGTAGTGAGGGTTCCAACCTAAAATCAACTTATAGTATATGCAATACTAGACCCACAATTAGTTATATATCGGCAATTAGCGAGATCTTTGATCGATGTGGAACAGCAGCGATTCTAACCACCTGGCCTTAATGATAGCACAATAGTACGCAAGTTGAGACGCACAGATAAGCGGGTGAAAGGTTGTTTCAATTTAATTGATCAGATACATGGAGGTCGAGCTATGAAAGTGCAGTTGCGTTAAAATTTGGTATTGGCCGAACTTTCTTGTTCTTGTGGTCTTCCCCAGCTCAAATCTTTTTGGGACGGAGGGAGTATAATTCAAAGAAATGTTTATAGATCCCCGGAATAAGAATAGAAAAATGTTTTAATAAATGTTGACAAAGAATATCGTATGTTACTGATGGAGCTCATGTGATCGTAGGAACCTTTGGAATTTATTTTTCATACAATTTCATTATTTCTTAGAGTCAGTTCATTAATTTTTTTTGTTGTAAAATCGATGTTTTTCCAACATTGTAAAAAACATTAGTAATTTTTCTAGTAAATTAATTTCTTACTTCATGATTAACGAATTGACTCTAAGAAATACTCCGAGTTGCACTATCCTTTTTTGGTTGTCCCTCTTGAAGATTTACATTTTCTTTTTATGCCGTTCCAATTCACAAGATTATCCCTTCATTTTGTAAAGAATACATATGGCCCTCATACGAAGGGGCATTACAGAAAATTTACGTGTTTTGAACCCCTTTCTCAATTTCCATGTTTAGTCCAAGTGTAACTCTTAGTGAGACAGAGGGAGTAACAAAAAATTTATGAAGTAGGGAGAAAATAAAATTTTGAATTGGATTATATGAAGCAAGATATAAGGTCATATATTCTTGAACATCAACTTTTCTGAATCATTAAGATTGAAGCAAAAACAGTAAATTAAGTGGGGTTGAGGGGGTACAATTTGCAGATAATTAACTTTCACTAAAACTAATTGAATGCCTGAAATTTGTAGATTGTATCAGAGAACAAAGAAGCTAATGCCGATGGCATACCCCACCTGGTTTATGTTTCGAGAGAGAAACGTCCAAAGCATCCCCATCATTTCAAAGCCGGTGCCATGAATGTTCTGGTATCAATTTAACTTAGATTTCATGCTTCATTAAAAACTACTCTTGTGTTTTTTTTTTTTTACACTTCATAGTTGAATCTTTTTAACAATTATGTGAGATGATGAATGCAGACCAGGGTTTCAGGTGTAATGACAAATGCGCCCTTCATGCTAAATGTAGACTGTGATATGTATGCTAACAATCCAAGGATTTTTCTTCATGGAATGTGTGTATTGCTTGGATCAGTGGACAACGGTACTGATTTTGCATTTGCTCAGTTTCCACAATCTTTCTACGATGGTATCAAGGATGATCCGTATGGAAACCAATTTGTGGTTTTACACAAAGTAAGTAAACATCTTCTTTTTGACTAGAGATTAATACTCTTCCGATCACTCTCATCTGAGAACATTTGCTATCGAGTACAACTAAACCCAAAAAGTAGTACTCAAAATTCAGTTCAAGGATATTCTGCTAATAAATTGAAAATTTACCAAGTGAAACACTAATGCATTGATTTTGCAAAGAGTAATGCTAGGGCTCACAAAAGGGTTACAAAATTTTGGGTCGCAACATGAGGTGCAATCGATGATTGGTTAGGTGATTTGATAGAGTGAAGGATCATCTTTAAATGCTCGAGTTTTTAAAGCACATAACAAATCATTGGTTAACATCTCATTTTGTAACCCAAAATTTATGGTCCTGCATGCCCAAGCCAATGCTTACCCTCCGGCCTCCTCTACTTCTTGCTAATTCTAATGCCAAAAAGATTTAGCTGCATAAAAAGTATCATTGACTAATTAATCGCATGCCTTTTTTATTTTAAATCTGCAGATTATGGTGCATGGGTTAGCAAGCATTCAAGGATCATTCTACGAAGGAACAGGATGTATTCATAGACGGAAAGTCATTTACGGTTTATCCCCCAGTGAAAAAGTAAATCCTGGTATGGTAATTCATGTTTACTTGCATGGGGTTGTTATGAGGTTTCAGTTGAAGATGAAGTTGCGTTAATTTGACTTTTTCTTTAGCAAAATTATTAAGTTATGTTAATATTGTAACTAGTTTTCTGACTCTCTGGCTGCTCTCTCTTTTTTCCTTTTTCTATATATATATATACATATATATATATATATATTTTTTTTTTAATCTTAAGAAAATTTGACTGAAGGGGATCTACAAAGAAAATTTGGAAGGTCAAGTGATTTGACAAAATGTGCGGCTCCAATAATTTCAGAAGCAAACGTAACTCCAAAGGACGCAGAATGTCTTGCTAGTTCTATTGAAGCAGCAAACGAAGTTGCAGCTTGTGCATATGATTCTGGTACCAGTTGGGGCAAAGAGGTGAGGCATTCATTATCTTCTTAATTCGTCGTCGTTGTCACAACTAATTTATGAAATCCATTTTCATTGATGTACGTACAAATGGTGAAGAAAGAAGCTATTCAGTGTCACATGAGCATGTCAGTAATTTAATGTATGTAAACATGTAATTATATCTCAGGTTGGTTGGATTTATGGATCTCAAACGGAGGATATACTCACAGGCCTTACTATCCATGGGAGGGGTTGGAGATCAGCCTACATTTCGCCGGATCCGCCAGCATTTCTTGGGTCTGCACCCTCAAGTGGACCTGCAACATTGGTCCAAACCAAGCGATGGTCTACTGGGCTTCTTGAGATTTTGGTGAGCTCTAAAAGTCCGTTGATTGCTACGGTGAATGGGAAGCTCTGGTTACGTCAATGCTTGGCCTATATGTGGGTTCTTTCATGGGCCCTACGATCTATTCCAGAAATTTGTTATGCTTCTTTGCCAGCATATTGTATCATCATCAACTCTAGCTTCTTGCCCAAGGTCAATGAGCCGGCAATACTCATTCCCATATCGATCTTTCTCATTTACAACTTATATACTTTATCAGAGTATGTGGATACGGGTCTATCAGTTCGTGCTTGGTGGAACAACCAAAAAATGGCGAGGATAAATAGCATGACAGCATGGTTGTTCGGACTTATAAGTGTCATTCTCAAGCTACTAGGGATATCTCAAACAGTGTTTGAGCTAACACAAAAAGAACAAAATACTAATAGTGATGACGAAGTTTTTGATGCCGATGCTGCTGGAAAGTTCACATTCGACGAGTCCCCACTTTTTGTACCAGGTACAACTATCTTGTTGGTGAATTTATCAGCTTTGGTGATTGGATTATTAGGGTTTCGACGAGGAGGGGCGCCTGAAAGAAATGGATCAGGAGAAGGCGAAATGATTTCCAGTCTTTATGTGTTGCTCTGCTTCTGGGCCTTCTTGAGAGGATTATTTGAGACAGGGAAATATGGGTTACCGTCCTCCACCATTTGGAAGTCTGGGGGTCTGGCGCTAATTTTTGTGTACTTGTGCAAGTGAATGGGTCGAGATTTAAGCCCTTTGAGGTAGTTTAATCAACGCTCATCAAGCTATCAAAGAAACTCCTGGCTACTTGGATCCTTTATGTATCTGTTAATATCTGACTCAAACAATCACAAGATCTAAGTGAACCGGTCAATATGAACTTGTGTGGGCTAGTTAAAAGCTATTGTTCTAAAGCAAAAATGGTTTAAAAGTAAAGTAACCCCTAAAACTTTGGGTTGAAAGTTAAAGTTGAAAACTTTTCCATTTTAGGTGACTTTGGGATAATAGATTGTGAAAGATAAGCAAGTGCTCGAGTATCTTCTTCCTTTTTCATTTTGAAAAGAAAAAAAAAAGAATAATCATGGTGAAGTTGCATCGATAAAACACTACTAGAAAAACGTCGATTACTAACGACGGTTAACAACAAAAAATCATCGTTGATTGTGTTTAGCGACGAAAATCGATCGTCGCCCTTCGTCGTTAGTAAAGACAGCACGAAAAATTGTCGCTAATTTTCGGCCATTGGCAACACGATTTTTTCTGTCGCTAAATTATTAGTTACCAAATAGTAGTGGCTAACTTTTAGGGACTGAGTCAGTCGCTGAGTTAAAAGTTGGTTCCAATTTCAAACATATGGATTAACTTGTCAGTCCTTACTTCCCTTCATTCTAGTAGTGGAATCGAGACGAACACAGACACACCATTTCGTTCTTTGTCGCCGATTGGTGAGAGGAATGAGGGAGAGCTTAGAGATTGAAGGGAGGGGGGGGGAACTTCAGTGAGGAACGAAATGGGAGAATGAGAGAGAGGTGTCACGAATGGGGAAGGGTGTCGATGTTAATTTTGATTTGAATTTACAAATTATCAGCGACGGAAATCATCGTTAATCGGCGACGAAAACCGTCGTTACATTTTTCGACTTTTTACGCGCCAAAATTAGCTACGATTTTCATATTTAGCATCGAAGTTTGAGCCATTTAGTAACAAAAAACCGTCGCTAACTTACTTAATCTTCGGTTGACTTGAGGCATGATTTTAGCAACTGTTTTATCCATACTAGCGACGAAAACCGTCGTTCATCAGCAATGCCTAATTTTTATCACTAAATTCTACGTAACTATTAAGCAAGTTTGTAGTAGTGAAAGTTTCACCATTCATTTATGATAAAGTTACATGGGTAAAAAATTGCAACAATCATTACAAGATTTTTTTTTTTGAAAAAGAAGTTGTCATTGAAGGCACACCGATAAAAGTTTCACTTCATGTCGTTGCATCTAAAGCTAAACTACAAGAAAAGTTGGGGAAGATAAAAATTTCACCGAACATCATAAATTGAGGGTACTGTTATTTGTACACTCCAATTTTGATAAGTATACACTTCTTTTCTATTTTTTAAAAATATTTCTAATATAAATACTATAATATCCTTATAAATAATATTATATGTCACACTCCTCTTAATCTAAAAAATGTTAAATGCATACTCCTAGGCACATAGATCCCTTTGTATTTTCTGAAACTGTTTGCTCGACAAATTTGAAATGTTTTCCACCATGGTGATCCTCAAACTTGAATTGCTCCATGGCGTGAGTCTTCAACGAAGAATAAAACCTATTTCAATTTGCTCCAACGATGACCCTGTCAACGGTTGCATGAATAACGACTTGTAAATTTTTTGGGTTGGCTTTGTTGAGGAGTTCAACAGCTCCATGTTGTATTCCATTCTCATCAAATGTTGAGCTACGTACCAAATTTATTTCCTACAAGATGGTCAAAGGTATTCCCATTATTCGGACCAATACGAGATTCTATTAATGCATCCCTTGTAGCAACTTGCCATATATTCTGGGTATCCATTTGATGAGCAACACTTTCTTCAACATATGCCTTCTTAGCAGAGTCCATATCCCATTCGATGCCCAGTGTTTCATGAAATTAATCATCAGCTCTTGAATATAAATCAAAATTAATCATAC
>JAOWAN010083647.1:0-10280 GCA_028566635.1 Lobelia cardinalis
CAATGCCCGAATACAATCACCTGTTGGAAGAATTTAGGTATTAACTTAATAGTAATTGTTTGTACACATTTGCTTGTATTTTCATATCATACTAATTCATCTTGACTAGTAAAACTGTCATTTCAGGGCTGATTTTGAGCTCCCACTAGGCAATTTCATGGCAATTCCAGCGAGGGTGCAAAAATTATTACTAACAGGACAGCATGATCTGAAGGTTGTTCCAGCTGGCAAGAGGCCTGTATATGGAAATAAATTCAAACGGTACTTTATTCTGCAAGTTGTTTCATCCATCTTCGCCCATACAAGAGCTCAGGGTTGCAAGTATACTCTCTTGAAGTCTCTGACAAATGCTGATTCCTTGCACAAACTGAATTGGTGCAAATACATATTGAAATTGCTACGGGACAGTACTGCAAAATGGAAGAAGAACAAGAGTGGGTATTTTGATGGCCCGTTGATTTTTTTGATTCCTTGTAACACATCTCTTTATCCGCCCCATTATCCTTGCTTGTTGCATGTAAAGCTCTTTACTACCAAATATCCAGATTGTGAATAACATGTTGTGTACTTTTTTATCCCAAAATCAATAGTCTTTGCATACATTTTATACCAATTCCATGCATCTTCCTCTGAAACAAAAGTCCTTCCTACTAAACAAACATATGAACAAAAAAATTTTGGTTTCTTATATATTGTATAAACAATATATTTTAACTAACACAATAAAGTGTATAATGGTAAACAAAATGATCATATCTATGCGGATAAAGATTATGATAAATTAAACATCTGAACATGAATTAATAAAAAGATTATATACAATAAAAAAAGGAGTATGCTAATTAATCTAAAGCTATAAACTGTACGAAAAAGATTATAGTGGTTATATGCTTATAAATATCTTAATTTTTCGAAACTAATAATCTTTCGCATATACACTATACTCTTTCGCATACTCAGCATACTCCTTTTCATATAATACATAGTCTTTGTATCACCTACCAGTATCCTCGCCTTGACCTAGTCTTGCACCGTGAATACGATTTGGATCTTCATTTTCATCTACGCTTGCACCATCTGCATCTTCATCCTTGTCTTCGGTTTCAGCAACAAACTCATCTGTGTCCTCCTCATTCTCATCTTCTGTTCTTTCTACAAACTCATCGTATGTTCCGAACTATATATCTGGATTGCTCTCTGCAAATTATTCGTCAGTAATTTCTGATTGAATTACTAATGCCATCTTTCTAACTTCTAGTAAAGGATGATGTTCAATTGTTTTGTGTATATTGTCATCAGAATTTCAAAAGGCAAACTAAATTTATGAATCAATTAAATTATTTTTGGGAATGATAATTTCATGATTAATCCGTGAGTAAAATACAAGTCAGATGCTTAGATAATCACACCATTAATAAAGCCGGGATAGAAGGAATAATAAATGTGATTAGTTGTACTCGCACGAACCACGCTATTTACTAATCGTGTGTTAATTACTTTTTTAGGGGGCGTTTAGTACTCTAAGCACTTAGGTGCTTAGAATTCAGTGCTAGTGTGTGCGGAGGAGGGAGAGAGAATACCCTCAATAGTTAACGGTGTGTTTGAACCAGTGATTTATTAATTTGGTTTTGAGATTTTTGTAATTATTACGATAAAAAGTAAGAGAGATAGAGAGAAAAAATATGGAACCAATAAGAGAGAAAAATCAAAAATCAGAAAATCTGAGTAAAAATCACCCACGAGAACACAACCTAAATTTTGGTTTCCTTGGCTACCGACCCTTTAATATCGAAAATACCCCTTATTTAAAAAACACTCCTTCCATCTCTCATGTTCCTGCGATGTCGTCGTGACCTAAATGTTACAATGGGCGGCATAAAATAAGCAATCTGCAATCTTTCTTCAACAATCTTGTAGAAATAGAATCGCATATCCATTAAAAGGTTGCCTAGAAAAAATTTGAAAGCCAGCAAAAACCAAACTTTTAGTAAAATTCAGCCATCATTAAGCAATTTTTCTGATTGCGACTTCCCACCCAACCGTGCCTTCTTCCCTAATCCTAAATAATAAATGTTCGCATATACTGTCTACTAAATCTAATCCTTCAAAATCACATATTGTGAGCCCAAAACTTCAATTTATTCAACATAATACACGATTGCCTAGCATTCAATCATTAACCATCAGAAACTTGTATTTTTTGGATAGGGGTCAAGAGTGTTCTCCAAATAATTAAGCGATTTGTATTTTTTGGATAGGGATATTTTTGACATTAGGGGGATGGTAGCGAGAAAATCAGGAGCGACGTTTAGCAATTCACTTTGTCAAAATAGACATTTTGATGAAAACATTTGTTAGCCGGAACAATTTGGGGAAAATTTTCATTTAATTGTGTCATGTCTCGTTTCATTTTTAAGAAAATTGGTTGGGTTTCAGAAAAAAAATTGTTTTATTTGTATATTTTTTATGAATTTTTATTTTCAATTTTAATTCATTTTATCCTCATTATGCTCTCATCAACTTTAAAAAATTTTAAAATATCATTTGAGCAGACAAAAAAATTTGGGCTCATATACCAAGCAGGATACTGCTTAAGATCAAGTAAGATCAAGCGAGATTCACATGACTGTCTATAATCAGCAATCAAACATAGTACAATTTAGCGTTAATCTCCCGTGACTCGAGCATAACATGCTCGATATGAAGAGAGACTTTCCTCATATTGTATCCTTGATCGGAAGTATGATGCATATTTATACATTATTGTGTTCATATCTCTTAAAAATTATAACTGTAATTTATAATACCAATTGTGAATATTTTTAAATAGTAGTAAAAAATTAACTTTTATAAATTGGGAAAGTAATAAAAAGTTTCTCTGATTAAAAATTTAGACTCCTAAAGTACTATAAATAGAGTCATATCCAAACACTCCCTTGAATTCTCTCTAAACTTGAGATTTATTCTTGCGTTGGAGCTATATTGTAAGGAAAAAAAACTCTTCACGATAATATTTGCTCATATATTTTAGGTTCAAAAGCTCCCATGGTTATAAGAATGATCCTACTTTCCCTTGTCGTCAGGCCTAACCGAAAAATTGTGTAACATCATTTTAGGTAATGATACAGACTTGTTAGAGTTGAAGAGTGCCGGGATGATATTCTTTTAACATATGCTACGCAGTTGAGTGAAAAGTTTTATGTGCAGCAAGAATCGTATGGAACCCTAAACAAATGTTGTATAGTACTTGAGGGTGTTATATATATATGTGTGTGTGTGTGTGTGTGTGTGTGTGTGTGTGTGTGTGTGTGTGAAACATACAACCTTGGGTATCATATTTAAGCTTTTGATGCATTGCTACAGTTAATAGAAATATTTAAGGTTGATTATTAAGGTGTAGTTGTCGTATGCTTACTTGGTGATTAAGCTGAATTTTGTGAGTATTAGAGTAAGTATGTGATGATTACACCTAATGTGTCGACTCGATTTAGTTATGGAATTGGGGCGTCACATCTACGGACCTAGAAACTGCCGAGGGCAATATAGGAGCGGTAAGCGTCTCCATCACGCTTGATGGAATCCTCTTAGGAGAGGTTGGGGACATTGCCATTGTTAATGGCAGTCTGATATGCTCCCAATGGAAATTGTTCCTTAGTTCGAACAACATGTCCGGTAGTGCTGCCGCCTTTGCGTATCGGATCCAAACGAGGGAGATAAAGGAGCGCTAGGGGAAAGTGAGATGAGTGAGTGATTTTTTCGATGACAAAGACTGACGTGACATGGGGTGGGGGCAAGGGTAGGGCGCGAATTATACCGAATGTCTAGGCGCTGGGTGTTAGGAGTGCCCATTTTCACCCCAAATGTACATAAATACTATAAATTATATACATAATATGAATATGAAATGCACATAATAATTATGAACATGATAATGATATAATTTATGTGTATTTTATATTCATCTTATATACATAATTTAAAATCTTTATGTACATTCGATAAAAAAATAAGGGAGGTGGGGTAGTCGTAAGGCTATTTTAGTAACTTAGTTAATATTTCAGTTTCTTCATGATAAATTAATTAATATTCTTTTCGATAACTAAAATATTTTAATTTCAAATCTATTAAATATATTGTAAAAAAGTAATTTAATAAACTTTATTGTTGACTTTTTAATAATTAAGAAGAATTGATACTGCTTTTGAGATGAAGGGATTACATATATATTTATGAAATTTACATTTTCAAAAATTCAAAAATGGTTGAAATTGGGTTTTAACATAAGTTGGAATCGGCATTGAGCAGGCTAGTCTAGAAGAATCACTATATGACAAAATCTAATTGCTTAATGTAAATTTCCTCCACTACTAAAGAAGGCCACAAACTTTAGGCCAAGTTCCAAAAACAATCCAAGGGAATGAAACATGGATATGCAAGTTGACTTCTGAAGAACACAAGTCCCTCCAATTTAAATGGCGATGATCCCAACTGTAAATGGGATTTGAGAGCAAGATTATGTCCAAAACTGGCCATATTTTCTGTGATTGTCAACTGGACTTTGATGTCCTTGACAAAATAGAAGAAACAAAATGCAATGGAGAGGGAACATGACCCATTCTAATCGGCCAAATACTTGGATCACGAAAACGAAGGAGTATATATACACGACGATTGATACCACTCTGAAACGGCCCATTGTTTGCCTCTTATACAATTAAGGAGTGAATACGTACCAGATAGTGTAGCAGGCAGTTATTGTCAAGGATCAAAACATGTCGAGTGCCACTCCTGTTCCAATCTGCTCAAACGGGGCATGGTTGAACATGCCAGTCATTGGCCTAGGGACCGGAACAATGCCAATGCCACCTGTTGCTACTGTAGTAGCAGCCATACTTGAAGCAATCAAGGTAGGATATCGGCACTTTGACACTGCTTGTTTATATGGCTCGGAGCCTGTACTTGGACAGGCAATCCATGAAGCTCTTCAACTTGGTCTCATTAAATCAAGGGAGGAGCTCTTTATCACCACCAAGCTTTGGTGCAACTCTGCTGAGCCTCATCTTGTCTTACCGGCCATCAAGAAAAGTCTCGAGTAACAATTTATACCATTTTATTATTGTACACAATATTCTTCAATCGTACCACTACAGTCCCCTTACTTCAATTTTCGTCTTCAGATTTTAGCAATAGATTTGTTCTCAATATTCAGATGGCTTACTGTATGTTAGGATCTGAAGTTTACCTTGCTTCCAAAGTCCCGAATTTAGTCAAACCCTGGTCTTCACTTCCATTTTTTTACCATCATTTAGCCAAGATAAGTGATCACACTTCATGTGTGCTAGCAACTAATTATAAATGTATTTGGTGTCTCAATGTAGGAATCTCGGAACAAGCTATGTTGATCTGTATCTAATACATTGGCCAATGAAGCTGATTCAAGAGGGGATTCAATTTCCCATCCCAAAGGAATGCATATTTCGCATAGTTATCAAGACAGTGTGGAAAGCCATGGAAGAATGTCAAGATCTTGGTCTCACCAAAGCTATCGGTGTTAGTAACTTTTCGTCTAAAAGGCTGGAAGAAATCCTTTCCTTCGCCAAAATTCCCCCGGCTGTCAATCAGGTGACTCCAAATTAGCTACCTCATGAGCATTTACTCTTGAGATTAATGTTCCAATGTTTTTTTTTTTTTGGTTGCAAGGTCGAAATGAACCCTATTTGGCAGCAGAAGAAGCTCCGAGACTTTTGCAAGGGAAACAAC
This sequence comes from Lobelia cardinalis, assembly GCA_028566635.1. Taxonomy (NCBI): domain Eukaryota; kingdom Viridiplantae; phylum Streptophyta; class Magnoliopsida; order Asterales; family Campanulaceae; genus Lobelia; species Lobelia cardinalis. The sequence continues at coordinate 5,761 of JAOWAN010083647.1, forward strand.
ATACTTCTTACTGCCTACTGCACTTTGGGTGCAGTTGGTAATTCATGGGGAGACAACCGAGTTATTGGATGTAATGTACTCGGAGACATTGCCAAGGCCAAGCAGAAAACTACTGCCCAGGTTTCTCTGAGATGGTTGTATGAGCAAGGTGTGGGCATTATCGTAAAAAGTTACAACAAAGAGAGGATGAAAGAGAACCTTCAAATTTTTGACTGGTCACTGACAGAAGACGAGTTGGCCAAAATTAGCGAGCTCCCTCAGCGTAAAGGTCTATTGCTTGGATCTGTTGCAGAGGCCTGTGAGTTAGTGGCAGAAATAGATGCAGAGATATTATTTTAGTATATAGGCTAAGTTTTATGTTCCTTGATCGTCGCAAAATCTAATTGCTTTGTAGAATCCCAGAATTCAAAAGCAAGAATGAAGAACAACTTATTTGATTCCTAACCATCGTGATCAATCTGTTTTTTCATTCAATACACTTAACAATTTTAAGAACTAGTCCTTGTTTCTGAACCTGTTCCCCGGGTTGGATCGATTGGAGGCATTGCCCACCCAGTTAGTTGGGTAGATTTTGGCCATTGGGAGTTGTACCACGGAGCTAGATCAATGGAGTTGGAGACTAGAGATGGCGGAATTTCGTGTGTGATTTATATATAACCCTCTATTACCCACCTAGCATCAAATCATCCACGAATTTTTGGATCGTCATGCACTTTTGGGTCGCCTATTCAGTAGGCGAGCGAGATATCGCCTCATACGGAACCTACAAAAACAATTTATAACAACAATGAATACTCTACCACATCAAATTTGTTCAATTTTTCAAGAAATTCAAATATATTTATAAATTTCCTAGAAAATAAAGGGAGAACAATGAATACTCTACCTCATAATATTTGAGTAAAAGCCATCTCAACTTTTTAACTTAAAATTGAAGAACCTCAAAACAAAACAGTGTTCAAACGGCCGTTTCAGTCAACATAACCATACAAAACTCCTTATTACCAGGCCACCAACTTAAGTCACTAATCCCAATGATAGCTGAAAACGAATCCACTGGCTTTCATATCACTAAACTCAAAAGTACTCTGCTATAGTGAAGCAGAGTTCGTGTAACCAAAAAATGGCAAGCATTCCCAATGTACCTCTAAACACATCCCACACCATGCCAGTTTTGGGTATGGGGACAGCCACAACATCCGCCGGACCCGGTGCCATAGAATCGGCCATTCTTGAATCGATCAAGGTGGGTTACCGGCACTTTGACACGGCTGCTATCTATGGAACAGAGCCGGTGCTCGGGGTTGCGATTGAAGAAGCACTTCAGCTTGGCCTAATCAAATCTCGAGACGAGCTCTTTATCACTTCCAAGTTGTGGTGCAACGCGGCTGATCGTGACCTTGTGGTACCCGCCATCAAGAAGAGTCTTCGGTAAGTACCCCATGCATTAACTTCAACAGCAAGTTAACGCATGCAAATAATTTGTTGTTGTTCTAGGAGTGATTTAACTGGCTAGCTTAATTTGATAGGAACCTTGGACTGGAGTATCTGGATCTGTACTTGATTCACTGGCCCATTAAGCTGAACCAAGAAAGACTCAAAGTACCGGTCCCAACTGAATGTGTAGCCGAAATGGATATCAAGTCAGTGTGGGAAGGCATGGAAGAGTGCCAAAATCTTGGGCTCACCAAAGCTATTGGTGTAAGCAATTTCTGTTCAGAGAAACTTCAACAAATCCTTTCCTTCGCTAGAATCCCTCCTGCCGTCAATCAGGTTATCTGCATTTTTGTTTATGTTTGTCTTTAGCAAAATTCAGCCTATATGCTTAATGCGTAATGCTACACTTTCCACTCGAGCTGTAAACGAGTCAAGCTAGCTCGTGGATTCAATCCAGCTCGATCCGTTTAGACCCGTTTGGACTCGACTCACACTACTTTCATGAGCCGAACGAGGTTTCATGAGCCGGCTCGTTAAGGTCTGACTCGAGTCGCCATTAAGATGTCTAAATTTCAATTCAAGATAGTCAGATCCAACAACATGAAACATAATAACTTTAAAAGATCGAGCGTATGTGCTCCCCGGGTTCTTGCTGCTTTGCGCAAGCTAGGTTTGGTCGCGGTGGTTCGCAATTTCCCGGGGATGATCTCCTTGTATCCTTTAGTTGGATCAATGAAGTTAGTGCCCAACCATCTCCCCCATCATCCCCCCCCCCCCCCGTTCCGATCAATCTCGTTGCTTTTTGGGGCAGTTTGCCTTTCCCAGAGCCCCCGACTTACCGCGCCTAAGAATTAGAAGAGTAGGTTTTCTTTCTAAAGAAAATTGTTAATTGCAAGATTCCAAATGAAACAAACGCCATGATTTTTTTTTTTTTTTCTGTTTATAGAACTTCTTGAAACTTTCATTGATTTGTTTATGAAGGTTGAGATGAATCCTATTTGGCAACAAAAGGTACTAACTGAAAATTGCAAAGCGAGTGGTGTACTCGTAATGGCATACTCCCCACTGGGCGCAGCTGGTACTAAATGGGGTAGCAATCAGGTCTTGCAGTCTAGTGTACTCCAAGACATTGCAAACTCCAAAGGCAAAACAGTTGCTCAGGTTTGAACTTCTCTACAACTCTGTCAATGTGCGCACGCGCTTGTGTGTGTGTGTGTGTGTGTCTGTGTGATCGTGTTGATGTAGTATAGTAGTACTTGAGTACATTTATCAACCTAGTTAAGATTGAGATTTCGAGCATATGCATATGATTTTTGGGCTACCTGCAGATATCCTTGAGATGGTTGTACCAACAAGGGGTAAGCATTGTAGTAAAGAGCTTCAACAAAGAGAGGATGAAGGAAAATCTTGACATATTTGATTGGTCATTGTCCGAAGATGAATTACACAAGATCTCCACACTTCCTCAATGGAAAGGTAGTCATTTTGGCAAAATAATGGCAGGACCAAATGATATAGTTGCCAAAATAGATGCAGAGGTTTGAGAGTTCGGATTTCCTATGTCATTTCGTGTGGCATTCTTTATGCCATTACTCACATGCTGGTGTGTCCCATTGTTAGTGGATCTCATCAGTATGTGAATGGTGACACATAAAATGACACACAGAGTAACATAAAGGATCTAATCTCGAGGTTTGATGTGAAGGTAATTGTGTTGAATCTTTCAAAGAGCCATATGTTTATTTGTGGACTTACAGCATATGTGTATTACTACTTGTGATCAAACATCACTTGGCTTAGCTGATATCATTAAAGACAATTATTGGTTTAGCATATATAGACATTATTTCCTAGTAGTTTTCGTCATTATTTTTATAATAATAAAGAAAATTTTTAAAAATATATATAAAAAAGTGTATTACAAATTGTGTATATGTTAATGTGTTTGAGACCGATGGAAATTGGCCCATTATGTGCTTGGCTCAATTATTTATCCCCCCACCAAATTAAGGAATGCAGTTATCTTATTTACCTGCATAATTCATTGTAAACAAGATAATTTGGTAAGCTGTTTTTTGTTGGGGGATATATTGCACTTATCTTTTCTCTAATATCACATCATATCTAGGAGTATTTGATTACATATATTTAGAATATGTCCGTGCTTCGTGCTCGAGGGCACAGTGTTTGATTTTTTTTAATAATTAACATTTAATTAATATAAAAATTAATAATTAATATTGAATTTATAAAAATGAGATATTTTGATTAAATACTTTAAAATGATATTATGTTAATATAAATATATTAAAAGTTATTAATTTTAATTTTTACTAAAGCTGATAAAATTATTTATTAAATACTTTTAAATTATTTATTTAATTAATTTAATAAAATTAATTAGTTAAATCATTTGAAAGCAGCATACTTTTCACATAAAATTTTCATATAGCCCACAAGTCCACAACACACATTCTCACAACATACAACCCCATATATCTATTCACTTTCTCACTCATACACAACACTACACACTTCACATATTTTTCCTCATCTACAATACACTTATCCACACATTCTCGTTATTATTCATAGTTTCACTTTCAAATCAAATAACTTGATTTTATACAATAGATATGATGAAAGACAGAATAGTCATTCGGGAAGGATTTCTACTAGTGGTAAGGGGGCACAAAAGAAAAGGGAAGAAAATTGATGTTTTGGCGAATTTCGATCAAAGTGCAGATTTGGCGTTCGGACTAGTCCATTCTGATCCGAAACGGTTCAACAAGCATGTGTACGATCCGACATCGTTTAGCCCTCGAAGTTCACGTTTTTGCTATTTTTGGTAATATTTATGAGGTTAATAACTTTTCGTAGGAGAGTTGAATTTGAATTCCGTAAATTAGGTTAGTCTTAGAATTCAGAATTCTACTCAAATAAATACTTTAAGGTGCCGTTTGGTTCGTTGGAAATTTTATAAAGGAATGGAATGGTAAAAATGAATGGAATGGAATTAAAATTGGTCAACTCTTGCGTTTGGTTTGCAAGGAATGGAATGGAATTATAATTTGATTCCTTGA
>JAOWAN010083698.1:0-10276 GCA_028566635.1 Lobelia cardinalis
GTAGTAGTGGAACTTTTCTGGACAAGGTCCCGTGGTTTTTACTTCTCGCATTGAGAAGGTTTTCCACGTTAAAAATTCTGGTATCTTGTGTGTGATTGGTTTGGTGATTATTGCTTGTTTGCATTGGTATTGTTACTGCATATTATTGTTAGAAACACTTCCTAGCAGGTTAACACAAGTGGTAGAGAGTTTATTGGTATTCCGCATTGTTACTCTCTCATCAAACTCTTTGTTAACTATCGTAATTTCCAAGATAGAAAATAGTTATTCACTTGGTACCAAATTAAAGAAATATATAACATATCGTAATTTTCTTAAATATATTTATCTTTCAAATTAAATTTTTTCGTAACAATAAGGTGTTGCACCGAGTGTATCCAACTTTTTTTTTACAAGCTTTCATAAATTTAAATTATAAAATTTATATTTTATAAATATAATTATCACGTCCAATTTTTATATTAATTTTTTTTTTAGAATCGTGCCCTCGAGCACGAACATACATTTGTCATTCAATACAATGGATCCTACGAATATTTTTATACTATTGAAAACAACCATGTTATAAATTTTATAATAGAGTTGCAGACATTAGGAAACTACAAATAAGATAATTTTTTTGCCTAAAAATAAACACTTTTTATTATTGATTAAGAACAAAAATGTCATTCATTTTGAGATTATTCTCACGATAAAAGAGGCAGTACATATGTACAAAAAAAAAAAATAACACAAGGGTGGGGAGGGGTGAAAATAAAGGTCATTTATTGTATTATAGTACCGATTATCTTACCGTATGGTCCGTATTATATCGAAAATTATAAAAAATTATACTAAAAAATTGCTCTATTATTATCATATCGTACCAATTTAGTAGGGCAATGGTAATGAAAATCATTACTATGGTATTATCATTATCGTCTCAAAATAGGAGCAATTCAGTAATTTTACATGTAAATTACATAAAAATAAAAATCACACACTTTGTTCTATATTTTCCATAAAATAATGCCAGGAAGAGGAAGTAAATTGTTTTAAAAAATAAGCTATTTTGATAAGTCAACTAGGGTCGAATTTTTTAAATAAGGTAAGAGAACGTAAGTTTGTCATCTATCAGAAATTTGCAACATGATGTTAGGAGTGAGGGAAAAATGTAAAATCGAACCAACTGAATGAAATCGACGAAATCGATCAAAAAAATTTGAACTAATGTATTGATCTGGTTTCGATTTTTAGGAGTATCAAAACCGAGAATATTTATTTGATTGCGGTTTAACCGTGATATTACACTTTTCAAATCGAATCGAACCGAAATAATATTACTACTATATTTTAATTTTTTGCTTATTTAATTACTTGTATACACTTATATTATCAATATATTTATATTTCATAATATTTAGTATTGTATTTATATAATTTTTCACTCTTTTTCATTTACTTTCGATTTTTCCTCATTCAACTTTCATAATAGAGAATTATGTTCACTTAACTTTTGTAAATTGAATCATAAAATTTATATTTTTTTATGATTAAAAATCTCTACTATATGGATTTGTTTTATCACCTATTGAAATTTAAAAATTACATAATTGTTTTTTGAAAACCGAAAGTTTATAAAAATCGAATCGAAAAATATAAAACTGAAAAGTCAATTTTTCATGTTTTTCGGGTTGATTTTGATTTTAAAAAAATGGTAAAATCAAACTTTTGGTTGATTGCAATTTTGATCAAAAGTGATCCAAATCGAACTATGATTATCCTTAGTTATTTTAATGCTACTGGTGGTTTAGTTCTTAAATTTTTCTTAAGCAAGATATGTTTCTGCTGCTGCAACATTATTTATGCTGCTTGCTGCTCAAATTTTATTAGTTAATATTCGTATAATTTTAATTCAAGATGTAATATTAATGTATCATGTATGCACTTTTGGTGCAAAATATTTAAATGTGTTTGATGTTAAGGTTTAAACATGCTGCAGGTTTATTAAATGTGTTATGTTAAGGCTTAGTTTAGTCATTAGGATTCACAATTCTTGATTTATTATTATTATTTTTAACTTGAGCTGAAAATCGGTATTGTTATTATCCTACCGTGCTCTGCCAAAATATCGGTATACCGAATTCGATAATACAGAAATTTTGGTAAGACAATGATAATTAATTTTGTATTATCGATTTTTTGATAATGATAATAATAATAAAATTTTGGTACAATTACCCTACCGAAACTACCCCTATGAATGGGGGGAGGGGGGAAGAAGTAATTCCAAGTTGTCATCCATTTCTTCGATCATCAATAGGATCTACATAACGTGCAAATTATATTAAGCGCCTATGCGCTTAATATAAGAAGTGTCATTAAGACAAGTTAATTACACACCTTATTTAAACGCGTGAATTAATGAAAAAAAGTAATTAGTTATAACCTCCCCCTTAATTTGTGGAATTTATAGAACGATTTCCTTAATTTGCGGAAATGATGCTAACAGTATGTTCATTTTATATATCACTATTGTTCATTTGATTAATCATATATTCATTACTTACTATAATATTTATTTAACTTAACGGTATGTTCATTTTATATATCAACAGTGTTCATTTGTATATCTATTATAGTGTTTTATGCTATATACATTTTATAAATGAGATGTGTTCATATAATACAAATGTTGTGTTCATTGTTTAATTAAGATTTGTTCATTGTATAAACGTGATGTATTTTTATTAAAATAAAATTGTGTTCATATTATCAGACTGCTGTGTTCATTTTTATATATGAGCATGTTCATTTATAATATTATTTTATTTATTATATATATAAACGTGATTTTTTTTTATTAAAAATAGACTATGTTCATATTATCAGACTGTTGTATTCATTTTTATATATGAGCATGTTCATTCATTATTTTAGTTTATTCATTGTATATATAAACGTGATGTATTTTTATTAAAAGTAGACTGTGTTCATATTATCAGATTGATGTGTTCATCTTATAAAATATTAATGTTCATTGATAATGTATTTTATATTTATTAATTATATTTTATTTTATTCGTGTTCATTAATTTACATCCTTCATGTTCATTATATTTATTATTGATGTTCTTTAAATTTATTGTTCATCTTCATTGGCTGGAGTAATCGTAGAAATATAATTTTTTTCGAATTAAATTTTTGATATTTTGAAAAAATAATAATTTTCTATAATTATAATGAAATAGAGAGAAAATAAATTATGATTCCATAAATTTAAGAATCAGTTTGATTAATTTATACGACTATTTTAAAAATTTAGGAAAAAAATTAATCCCTATATTTTAGGGATTTGTTAGATTAATTAATGAATGTGAGAGAGAATGAGAGAGAGGTTAATTTATACGTTTGTTTTAGGAATAAAGAGAAAAAAATTAATCTTTAAATTTTAGGGATTAGTTAGATTTAATTAAAGAATATGGGGGAGATTGGGAGAAAATAGGCGATGAAAACACGCGTCAGTGCTCCTTATACTAAGTGCATGTGCACTTAATATACGGACCGTACATAACGACACTCTGAATCAAACATTTAGCAATTAGTATATTATACGCCCTAGGCGTATATAGGTGGATGTGCCTCTTCTCCCAACGATTGGTTTCACGCGCGGTGAGTCTATTTATACAATAATTTCATTTATTAGTTACCTTAATTTTAGGAAAATTAATTACTCATTTCGTTAATTTAGGCCATATAATTATCACATGCAATCATAATCACAATCCTCTCTCAAATCTCAAATTACCAAAAATTTCAATCAAAATTTTCTCAGCAAAATTTAAAAAGCGATCGGAGGAAAAATTATGCCGGCAAGAAATTCGTCGATTTCTTCCATCAAAAGAAGTTTTTAACAATGGTGAGAACGAAGGTAAGTAGTTTTCTTCATTTTCTGCTTAATATTATTCATTGCATAATGATTTTGTGTTTATTTTGTGTTTAACAATAGCGAGAACGAAGTTTTTTTAACAATGGATTATTGATGATTTAGGATTTCTAAAATTAATTTGGTTCATATGCTTGAGTTTTATGTACTCGTTATATGTTCTTTTGATTAAACTGTTGTGTTTCAATGTATGTTCATTACTGTGAAATTTATATTTTGAATAGTTTTGTTAGAGTCCCTGTATTGAATCTTTAAATATAATTTGGTTTTGAGGTTTAAATACTGTACAAATATGTAATGAGCATTGCTGAGTATTAACTGAATTTGCCGAAAATGTTAGTGTTCATTGTATATCCTTGTTATGTTCATTATTCTTATCCCATTAGCAAGTGAAATTTTTAGTTAAAATGGATGAACATGGATGTTATAATTGATGAGCATTGATTAGCATGATAATATTTGAGTTACATGATAATACTGATTAACTATGAAATAAATATTTGGGCCAAAATAATTGTTATGCTCATTAAAAATTATAATTATGTTAATTGTTCTTAGCCAATCTATCAATTAAGTTCTAATTATAATGGATGAACATGAACGACATATTTGATGAACATGGATGAGCATGATAATGAGCATTGTTGATAATGATAAGATTATAATACTGATTAACTATGAAATAAATATTTGAGTTAAAATGATTGAATATGAATGTTATCAATGATGAGCATTGCTGAATATAACACGATAATGCTCATTATTTATTTTACAGGTTGAAGATCCAGTGAAGCTCAGGTTCAAATGAGAAAGGAATAAAAGGTTCAAGTCAATTTTTAAGGCTGGAGCAAAAAAGGCAAAAGGCACAAAGGAGAAAGGAGCTATGATTAGAACTAAAAAGACTGTTGTCATCAAAATTGCATCGTCAAACCGCGAGGGAGTTGATCAATTTATAAACTCAATACATTTGGATACAAAATTTATATGTCGAACTTATGATTCAAGTAGTAAAAGTGATTTTTATATGGTTGTTGAACATCTGATGTTAACAGAAGTTTGCATTTGTGAATAATAAAATTTTGTTAATGTCATTTTGTTTATCAATATATACAATAAGCTTCATTAATGAATAAAATAAATTTAATCTGTGAACACAATAAGCTTAGTTAATGAACAAAATACGTTTAAACAATGAATATAACAAAGTTTTATTAATAAACACAACAAGTTTAATCAATAAATACCAACTTGATCAATGAAAAAAAAAAAACTTAAACAGTGAATACAACAAGCTTCACTGATGAACACAACAAGCTTAATCAATGAACACAAGCTTGATCAATGAACAAAATAAGTTTAAATAATTGTGATTTTAAATTTGTTAATTTTGAAATTCAATAAAAATAGTAAATTTAAACAAATTTGAAATTTCATCAATTGGTCAACGAGCAATATGAGTGACTATTAAGCGGGATTTTAAAAATTCAAATTTAAACAGATATGAAATCAGTGCATAATTTAAAAAAGATTTGATTTTATCTCATACTTAAAATAACGTAATTATTCGAAAATTATGAGATTTTATGAAGAGTTATAAATCATTATGATTTCTCTCCCTCTCAACCATGACTTTCTATATTAGACAAGTGTACCGCACGATCAAAGGAGGCGCATAAAACGCTGTACGCACATGCGCATATAATAATTTTCAACATTTGGGGCAGAACCTGAAGAGCGATGCTACAGCCACAAAAAAAATACAAAGAAAAGTGTACAAAAGCTTAGTTGTCACATTTTTATTGGTGCAATTTTTTTCTAGCGATAGGGTTCACAAATTTTTTAGTCAAATTAAATGAAGTCAACTAGAATTTTGTGCATTTTTTGTACACATTTCTTTGTTGATGTAGAATTATTCCAACCTGAAACGTGACCAAACCCCAGGGGCGAAAAATGCAATGGTATCATACTTACCCGTTACCCGTTACCCGTGGGCCCGTGGCGGACGCGAAATTGAACTAAAGGTGAGCGGGAAACAATTATTGCACTCCCTCCTACCCAAATTCCCAAATCCAAACGGTCTTTTCTGATTTCACACACACAGACACACACTACTGTCACACTCATTAACAAACAGAGTTAACGTTGCTCTCATTGTTTGGGAGCAAAAATGGCAAGAGTGAAGCATCCAGCGAAGAGGAGTTGGCCTCCTTCGAAAAACGCCCCAGGTTTCTCTCTCTCTATCTCTCTAATTGTTTGTGTGTGTATATGCGCTTTTAGGGCTTAGTATGGACCATTTCTAAAACCCTAATTTTCTTTGTTTTGCAAATCACAGCTGCTGCCGGTACTTCCTCACCAGGCTCGGTACATCTCTCTCTCTCTCTCTCAATATGCCTACATTTTTTATTTACTGTTTCTAATTTTCAAATTGCCAGCAGCGGTCCAGCAAAAGGAAGAGAAATGATGCATCTGGTGAGCCTTTTCCCCATTCTAGTTTTTTCTCCCACAAGCAGAGTTGTGTTTCTTAATTTTAAGCTTAAAATTTCAATTATATTTTCAAAAAAATTCTACTATTTTTGGAAACATTCAGTGTCCATTAAGCTAACTTTTTGGTTATTTTTAGGGTTTTCTAGCTCACATATCCCACAATCCATTTCTTATTCCAACCAAAAACCATAAAACCAAGCCATCAGATGTTTATGTTTTGAGTTTCATACAAGAAAAGAAAGAGTTAAGACCAATTTAAAGGAAATAGTTAGAAGAAACAATATGAACCTTTTACTTTTCAAATGATTTTGTAGGGTTGCAGGGAGTCTATGTTTGTGTGTTTGGGTTGATTAAGTTTTGCCAGTGATATTGGCTCTGACAATGTAAAGCACTTGGTGTCTATTGAAGCAGCTCCAAAGCCAAGAAAGCCTCACCGTTATAGGCCGGGAACGGTTGCACTTCAAGAGATTCGGAAGTTCCAGAAGACCACTAATCTTCTCATTCCAGCTGCCCCTTTTATACGCACTGTGAGATGTCCTAATCATTCTATTTACTTGTGTTCTTACTAGGTATGCCCATGCCCCCGGGCACGTGGTACAATTTTTTAAAAAATTAAATGTCTTATTTGATGCAATAAAATATTAATTAAAAAAAGTGAAGGATTGGGAGAATGTGTAAATAATCAAAAATTGAAAAATAGGGGGGGGGGGAGGGTGAGAACGTGGAGAGAATCAATTGTTCATATTGTTTTAATCTAATGGTTAATAATTTGACACCGCATAAGTGTCAAATCATGATGCATTTTATACTATAGATGCTTGCACATTCTAAGTATGAATGTAGATGACATGTTTTAATTTGTTGTACCACCCCTCATAGAGATTTCTACCATATAATTGGAGATGAGTCTCATAAATTTATAATCCTTTTATTGAAGGGATTTTGTAGTTTCTACATCTCTTCCAGCTTCAAGTTCCAATAAAAACTCTTCAATCTCTCTAAATTTTCTAAAAAGGTAACAAATTTCGCATAGTACTTCCAATAAGAAAACAGGAAATCACAGAAGGATGAGAAATTTGTCTGATTCACCAGGTCCTGCAGCTGACCGGCCAAATCATAGTCAAAAGAAGAGTTTTATCCTAGATTGAGGAATATCGCTTCTTGTTTGTCTCAACGTATCTGTGAAGCGAACATACTGCAAGAGTTTAGTGAAATTCACATGGCATAGATCATAATGCTAGTGACATTCTTCAGCTAAAAAAACAAAGAAGAATCACTGATTGAATTGAAATAGTTGCATACTTGCACATATCAAGTAAACAATGAGCAGTGGTTACTTAAAGCATGCAGCGGAAGCAGAGGGATCAAATACTATGTCAATGCCACTAATTTCCCTAATGTTATCTTGGATTACAAATCATTCATGGTTGTGATTTTTTTTAATTCTCTTCTCTGCTGACAGAAGTCTTTATGAGTTTTACATTATTAACTTCCTTACATTTGATTTTAGCATCCCACTTGAACACCTTATTGTTTGGCAGGTAAAAGAGATCAGTAATCAATGTTCCCGAGAGGTCAATCGGTGGGCAGCTGAAGCTTTGGTAGCTCTACAGGAGGTATTATAGTCACTTTCCAGTTTAAGATAGTTTCTCATGCACACCAGTAGGAATAATAATGTATATGTGTATTCAACTCAATTAGATTTGACCATTATATGCAGAAAGGAATAACAACGAATCGGAATTGCACGTAGGCTCTTAACTTATTTTGTAGTTAAATGGTGGAATCTTCAATTTGTAACTAGTTGACAAGGAATGTTAATCGGGTGGTATTTACTATTTAAGTTTAGCCATATTATTAATACTTGGTAGTATTTTTTTAGGTAATATGAAGTTCCTTGTTTGATCAATTAGATATCAGTTAATCTGTGAGTTTTCAGTTCGTTGCTTGTGGTAGTTTTTCTTCATTGGGTGTTGGATATCAATGGTTGTCTACCATTCCACCCTTGACTGTTGGGTATTTCCTGCATCACTTTCAAGCCTTCGTTAAGAGGGAGTAATTTTTCAATCACGTGATATAACTGAAAATTAATGCGTGGACCCAACTTTATGTTGTTTCTACCTCTCACTAGCTACTATTCTCATTTCTAAATTCTGTGGGTGCACACGTTCTGGTGAAATTATGTGTAACCTGCCTCTTCACATTGTTGATGGCATGGTGTAAGTAAGATAGTACCAGCAATTATTTTAATAAATAAATTAAAATTAGAAAAGAAGGTTGGACTTTGGCGCAATTTCAAGCACCCTTGCAAACCAGCACTTCGAAGCAAGTTCAAGCCCTGGAAGTCTGCCTACATCTCACCTTCCCTAGACCCTGTGTGAGAGGGAGCATTGTGCACCCGTTTCGGCCTTGTTTAGAAAAAGATTTAAAACAGAGCTCAAATAAAAAATATGGAGACATGAGCAGAGTTACTTTGGGCTGTTATAATCTATTATAGGGGGAAGCTCAGCTGATAACCTGATAATAGATCTGGTAGCACATTGTTGTTTCTCTTATTAGCTTCCTTTAGCATTGGATCTTCACAGCCCTTTTGCTTTTAAAACTTAGATCTTTATAAATTGCCATATTGAAAAACAGCTAAGTTTGCTACTAAAGCTCTTAAATCTAATTGATCCCCAAATGATATTAATGAGTAAGCTGATAGAAGCTAGAAATATAGCCTGACAGTTTACTTTATTCTGTTAATTGCCTTCTCCATCAGTTGAACTCTGATACTTCGTAGTCCTTTGCAGGCATGCTAAATGGTTTTTATGCTACTTGAGTTTTATCTATTTTTCGTGACTGCTATGATAAATTGATAATAATGTAGATATATTCTGCAACCAAATCTACTGAATCTAATGTACTTAGCATTGGACATATTAATATATGTGGCAAAGCAAAAACTATTCAAAAAGCTGCTGTAGTAGAGAGATAGGCCAACAATTGTCTTAGTCTGCTCATATGATTTTGCGATAATTATTCTTACTTTTGAGCCCCACAGGGTAGTGGCTTATCGTTTCCTGTAACCTCTTGGTATCCATCTAATTGATACAAGGACCCGAGCCCGGTCAAAGCAAAGGAAACTTAAAATGATACGCATACTGGGAAAAACGAGGAAGTTGTTTAAATTGGTTTATTCTTAGCAAATAAGTTCATATCAAATGCCATAAACGTGATGCATAATGAATTGATGATTGACCCTTGCCAATTCCAGGGGACGCCCAAATTTCATATACTAAACTCTTCTTTTCTCTGATGGATGGAAATGGGTTGCCAAAACGGATGAAATAAATAAACCTTTTAGAGTTCACTATTTTGGATGTTTATTCAACCATTCAATGCGCAATAGAGGGGGATCAATGTTATTTAATGTGCAATAGAGGGGGATCAACTATTTAATGCACAATATAGTTCTTAGATTACATGCTAATTACAAGGCTGTGTTTTAAAACCTGGTTATTTTGTGCACATGCCCTGATTTTGTAACACAAAAATTTGAGAGGAAGAACAAGAAGTGGTTATCATATAGCAGCTACACGAATCTAAGGTGGTCATATCCATCTTGAGAGGAAGAAAATGATTCAAAGAACTACATTTCAGAGAGAGTAAAATATGGTAAACGAACCAGACCCAATGAACCACAAAAGTACTAACTGATTTTATTCTTTTCTAAATTGGGAATGGGAGGATAGCAGTTGGTTTGGTATTGTGATAAGCGGATAAAGTAAGAGAGAGAGAGAGAGAGAGAGAGAGAGAGAGAGAGAGAGAGAGAGAGAGAGAGAGAGAGAGAGAGAATCTGGTGGTTAAATAGATAACATATAAACT
>JAOWAN010083739.1:0-10274 GCA_028566635.1 Lobelia cardinalis
AACAAGTGAAAATAAAACTCTTTACTTTTCCCCTCTTCAACCAAACAACCGGAGGGAAAAACGTTTTCCACCCCCTATAGGTTGAAAGTTAAACACTCCTATTTTCCACCCCTCCTATTTTCCGCCCCTCCAACCAAACGAAACATAAGAGAAGGAAATAGATGCGCCGACCACTTGACATAAATTGGTGCAAATTCAAGTTGATAGACCTGATGCTGAGCTTATCACCCTCTTGTAATTATAAAAAAAATAATAATAAGTATAGTACTTTACATATATGTACTATTTTTAAAGTAAATAATGATAAAGAAAAATACGATTAAAATCATTAAAAGTTATGCATATGTGATGACTCGTCACCAATAAAAAATATTTAAAGTGTTAATATGATACACCATTTTGATGAAATCTAATTTATTCAAATAAACAGTGACTATCACTATTTTTGTCATTAACTTTATTATTTCGTTAATTCTACAACTAACTATATTTTTTTGTTTAAAAATCAAAATATGTTGCATACTATCTTTATTCCATTAATAGTATATTTAAATTATTTACAACATAAAATATCGTCTAATAATAAATATTTTGCTTTAAGTGTCTGAAGTTAAGAGCTTGAATCATTTCACGTTTATTCTATATTTATATTAAAATCAGAAATTAGAAACCGAATAGAAATTCGAAATTTTGAATTTCAAAAATATTTTGAATCGGATTTTGAAATTTTTAAAAGTTCAAAATTGATTTCAAATCTAATTCGAAAAAATAGGAAAGATCTAAAATTGGATTTCGAAATTCAAACCATAAAAATTTATTCCAAAATTAAAAATTTTCTAATCAAATTTAATAATATCAAAATTTTCGTTCCAATTTTCAGCTCTAATTATGAGAACTAATTGAAGAACTCAATCGATTCATTTCATAAATGATTAAAATTGATATTAACTATTTCTTGTGTGTAAATTTTATATAAGGTGTGTTCTTTTGAGTATTTTTTTATCTTAATTTTGTAGTTGTTGATTTTTTTCGTGGTTCGATAAGTTTTCTGTCTATCTCTCTTATTTTTTATTTAAATTATTACAAAAACACAAAAATTATATAATTTAATTTTATATCAAGCACTCACACACTGTGAAACTCGGTGATGTCATCTCATCCTCATAACCCTCTCTTTTTCTCTAAAGCCTCAACAGAGAGAGAGAGAGAGAGAGAGAGAGAGAGAGAGATGACAACAGCATCTGCAATGGCTTCCCTGAAATTACCAACGCCACCGCAACAATTCTCAGTACCTCAAAAACAACAACTCCTTAATCCCGTCGTCATTACCACTTTTTACAGGAAATCTCAATTTAGCAGATTCACTCTCTCTGCTACTTCCCCTACCTCTACTTCTATTGTCCAAGAAGAACAAGTAGCTCAAGACCAAGAACAAGCACCTGAAGACTCCTCTTTTGATTCCCTTCCTCCTGGGTATCATTCCCCCTCCCCCCAACCCCCTTACTAGCAAATTAAAACCTTAGCTTGCTATGTCTTCAGTTCATAAATTACTGTAGTTTGTGCTTTCATAATATATTACTGCGTTCACAGCTCTCCCTTTTTCTGGATTTTGTTTTCAGGGTGTTTCATTGATTTTGAAATTTAGATACAGTTCCGTCAAATTGTTTGAATTTTAGGCTGTAATTGGAAATTTTGCAACTTCCTTGTTAACTCATTTAATTCATTGGTTCAGAAAAAAATTGCATTGGTGGGGAATTTCCACTAGCTATACTACTTTCATTCCTATATGAATGCCAAAAAAAGAGTTGAATTTTGGTCTCTAACTGGGAATTTTGTTACTTCCTTATTAATTTCAGATTCTAGTGGGGAATTTCTTGTAGATACTTTCAGCTCTGTTTGAATGTCATAGTTAGAGTTCATATATTCGTGATAATCCTCTGTTTGGGTTATTGAAGGAGAAACAAGTTTTCTTACTGATTACTTTTTCAAATTCTGGAAATTATAGGGAAAGAAATGCCTGATATTTTACTTTTTATCATTTTTCCCATGCCAATTACAAATGCAACTTGGCCTTATTTGCACTGTCATTTTGATTCCACGTGAGAAATCCCAGATCCGAAACAAAGAATCAAGTGACTTTCGATAGGGTCTAGTCCATAACGTTTTATACAAGTTTTGCACAATCGTGGCAAGATTGGCTTTTTTAACATTCATTTACGGATGAAGAAAGAATGTAGGTACTTGCATGTGACAGAATGTGTGCTATCATCTAAAAGGTGTGCCTTCGCCTATGAGCTTTAGCTAAGCTGACTACAACTCACCTTTTCCAAGGGAGAAGTTGAGTGTTCATTCTTCTTGGTAGGTGTTTACAAAATATACACTTAATTACTATCTTTTTTATTTAGTTTTTTAATTACTATTTTAGAAATAATGCCGGAAACGGCTACAAAGTACTATGAAATATAGGCTACACCAATAATGCCTCCATTGAGGCTTGAACTCCTGACCTCTCCCTTGAAGAGTAACAACAATAGTGTCTCTGACGAGACTAGGATACCGCTAGACCAAGTGGTCTTTGGCCTTAATTACTATCTTTGAAATGTGCAAAATATTATGTTTGCCTTCTTAATAGGGACTAGTGTTGCAAATAGATTGAATAAAGGAGTGAAAATCAAGGTTGGAACCTAGAGTCCCACTTCATGCTAGTGTTGTTTAGTTATCTGATAGATTAATGATATGGACAAACTTGTTATCAGGGCTTGTAAGGGTTGTGGGAACCTGGAGATCGAGAGGAATTGCAATGGAGAAGGAAGGATTCAAGGTGGAATTGCAACTGTCCCAGGTTTTGGCTGGTGGCCTATAAAGGCTTACCGACCATGTCCAGGATTTGTGGCTTCTGGTGGTAGATATAGGCGACAAGGTCAAAGCATGGATGAGGTTGCTGGCTTGGGGAGGGAGCGGAAAGCTCCTAAAGTTAATACTGGGGAAGCTCAATCAAGGTAGTTATTTTTATTTTTTTATTTATTGTTGAATCTTCCTCAGGTTCCATTCTTCTTTACATCAGTTTTTCCTTTCTTGAATTGTTTAAAATATAACTTTCTTGGTATCCTCAAAGACTGATTTCATATTCTTAACTGGTCCATTGTCCCTTTATTTTTAGTTTTAATTTTTCTTATATGTTATATAAGCTGGAATGTAATTGCAAAAATGTGCATTTTATACAACGTCCGTTCCTCAAGGCTATGTTGAATTTAGAAGATCAAGGGGAAATGTGATTTTGTCATATTAGACCAACCTATGAAATTATATTGGTCATAAATGCTAGTTTAAGTGCAAGCATTTGGTGAATCTTTCTTGCTTCTGAGATCTTTTAACATTTTTGTTCCTGCAAAGTTAGCAAGTTCTTTTCAAAAAAGAAGAGCAATCCTTCATTTTTATTTTTCCTAAGGCAATAACTGCTTTTATCTCTTCGATTGAGCATCAATTTTCGATTCTGTGTCCTCGTGATGTTAACTGCGAGAATAATAATGTTTTAGAGGGCTAAAAGAATAAAGAAATCATCGGAATTGTTTCGAGTCTACTACCGCTGGTGACGCCAGAAATTTCTTGAAAGGGAATCAATATTTATGCTATATTTCTTTCAATATTTTGTGATATAGACAAACGTACAAATTTAGTAAAGTTACATCTCATAACATTTATAACCTGTCACAGAATGATTACTGGACAAGAGCGGATCCCCACTTGTCTGTATGCACCATCCCATTTCCTCTAAGACTAAAGCTAGTTTCAGTCGAGGAACTTAGAGTTAGTTTGAAGAAGGCTTAAAAGTGTTTTTTTTAATAAATTAATTTGTTAAGGTCGAATGTAGTTCGAATGCCTTTTTAGACAATAGTTATTGTACCAGGGTTCAAAAGTTTTACTTGGCCTTAATTTTTTTGTGAAAAGAGAGGTCAAGAAATTTGTAAATTACAAAAACAGCGCAGTATAAGTATAAGTATGAAAATTACAACTTCATAGTAGTGGACTCTATTCTTTCAAACCTTTTCTCTAGGTAGCATCTTCACGCCTATTACCTATTTTTGCAATGGAGTACATGAGTACATTACTTAATCATTTTCCAAAATCAGTGAAATTCCAAATTCGCAATTTTTTAGTTTTCTAGAATTTTACCCTACAAAAGTTTGAAGTTATTTTATGGTCATTCTTATGCAGACGGTTAAGCTATTAAATGTAAGCCTCTTAGTGGTAAAGTGCTTTATTGAATCATTGCATGTTAATCTACGCAGTAAGAAGGATGGCCCAAAGAAATTCAAGAGGTAAAGGCTACTAAGGGTAAAAGGTACCATTCCACCTTTACCACAATATCAATGAACAGCTTTCTTGAAGGGTGAAAGATCATGATATCATTCACCAATAATTTGGTGCGAGAAGAGCAAGTTCACAGATAAATCAGTTTTACATATTCTTTGTGGCATAAAAATAGCACTTCCGAAGAGGATGAAAATTGCAGTTGTTACAGCGTAATTGTAAATATACTCAAAGTCAGGGATCACCTGGTTCATTGATCTATTTCTAGTTCGATGCTTTTCCTACTGCTTTTCTGTCCACATCTTGTTTCTCAGCTTTTGGCGTCGAAAGCTGAGCTATGAAGTAGAAACCCTCCGGCAATATTTCATTTATGATTTTTTTTTTTTTGGTTACAAATGAAATTTTTATGCCACAGGAAAAATGTTGGACAGATTGTTTTTTTTTTGTTTGAGTTTGTATTGGTGTTATCTAGAGTAGCTTCTTAAGAAATTGCGGGATGTGTTGCAAACATATTTCATTCAAAGCCCGCTTGATGGCCCATTCAAACCGAAGGCTGCTTCCAGCGTGGATGTTCCTTTGTAATTATTGATCTTTGATGGAAAATAAAATTTCATTTTAGAACAGAGGGACTTGGTTATATAATTGTATTCTATATACCACCACAAGAAAGAAGGAAATTCCCACCTTGTTTCAAAACAATCAGAATATGGCCAATATATACTTCTTTTCCTCTTCTTTTTTTGGTCTGGACCATGTAAAAATTGAACCTCATTGACGCCAACTAATCTAGATTCGAGTCGGATAGAACTAGCAACAGGATCTCTAGCGTGCGGACGTTCGTATATGCGGACGTTTATGTTTAAATGGTAAAAAGTTATGGCCGAGAGGTAGAATGTTATGCTATAATTATCATTTAATCATCATTTAATCGTAACATGGTAAAACCATCTTTTTTTCACAAAATCGGCTGGGTGTTCGACAATCGAATGAAACGGTCAGTGATATTATTGTTGGTTCCACTTAGCAAAATATAGGCTAGAAGAGGGAGGGGTGAATAGTCTATTTAAAATTTCTTTCTTGAAACAGATCTTAAGTTAAAACTCTCACCATTGACTTAATGAAGGAGTTTTAGTGTAGCGGAATACCTTAAGTTTTAATTAGAAAAAGTATTCTGTTTAAAAAAAAGTGAAGTTGCCTTTATTGAAACGGATACCTTGTGAAAACAGAAGTCTACTGATCCTTTGAAATATTTGAGATAGCCAGACAGAAATATAAATCACAAAACAGTTTGAAAGGCAGGAAGGAAATCACAAAGGTTCACCAAAGAATTGGTCAGTCCTCTACCAAGCTGGTCAGACTTGGATTTGTGAGCAAGATTCACTATTCTCCTAATCTATTACAAGTATCAGTCAACAGCAGAATTGGACTTTTGACCTTTGAAACAAATAGAAGAATCAAACGGAACACTCTGAAAGAAATCAAGTCAAGCAAAGTGATCTGTGTTTTGTGAGTGTGTGCAGCTAAGTGTATACACTCATATTTGCTTACAATTTATCAAACGACCTCCTTAAATCTTAGTATTGGAGGATATCCTAGTATTTAGCGATTACAATAAAATACTAAACATGATTTGACTTTAACAACAGTAGGGTTAGAGTTCTAAAAGATCCTATCTCTTAATGAATAATCCAATCACAAAAGTATGAGAACTTAAGAACCGAATCACTCAAATGTGTTCATAAAGATTTGCTTGTATTTATATTCGAAGAGATTATTGTAGTGAACACATTAGGCCTAATCTTGAGATTAGAACCCTACGTTTCTCTCTTTCCTCCCTATTACTCTTCTTGACTTTATGAGATTATTAGTACATGTCACATAATCATGTCACATGTGCTAAAATTCACTCCCTTTGCAAACATAAAAATTTCATGAATATGTTATCTTCTAGCTCACAAAATAGCTAAGAAGAAAGCATTTAGGGGATGAAATGTAGCAATGATCTTTCACCCTCCATTCATGATCGTTGAACTATTGTGCTCTATCTCCTTATATACAAATGACTATTTTGCCCATGCCATGAATGACATGTTGTTTCTTATATAAATGTGTCGTCTGATGCTTAATCACCTACATGTCTTGACTTAGCCTAGGATCCTAATTGACCACTCATCATTTTGACCACCATGGCATATCCTTGAAGCATATAAACCAACCATTGACTAACTTTGACCAACTCGAGCATACCATTGCATGCTAGCTAGAACACCATTAGAGACCGTTTTTGGAAGAATTGGGTATTCGATTCTTCAGAATCCGTAACTTAACCCCCGTACCTAGAAATATCTTTTCACTAAAAGCTTGTACTTCCGAAGTCTAAAACGAAAACAGAGGTGGCGACACTTAATTTCTTAATAATTGAGTGGCTACTAAAGAGAACCCGATACACATTAGTTTTTCACAAAAAAGCGCCCGATAACATCCATCATTTGGACCCAATCGATCATAACGATCCGAGAGGGCGCGAGAACCAAAGTTCTCAGAACCGGACAAAGTGTGAATTTGACGTTGATATCAACCCTCTGAAGCGAAATGGGCCAACGATCAATACACATGGCTTTACCATGGTGTACGATGGATTTCAGCTATCCGATATTGTTTAGGCCTTAAAAAACGTGTTTTTGCTATTCTTGTAATAATTGAGGAGCTAATAACTTTCCGTATGAGAATCAAATTTGACTCCTATAAATTGGATTATTCTTAGAATTTCGAATCCTACTCAAATTGGACTATCTCAAAATTTTCATTTTTGGTAAATTTTTATGTTTTTCTATTTTATTTGTAATTTTCTTTTTTCAATTAGAATTTTGGTATCTATAAATAGTTTATGTAACCTATGTGCAGATCATTTTTTGACTTTTAATAATATTTCTTGAGATTTTTCTCACATCTGTCTAGGACATGAATTGTGTGTTCTTTTGGTTTTAATTCATATAAATTAATTTTTTTCACATTTCTGTTATGCGTTAGTTGGTATTAGAGTAAGGAATTTGCCTTGTTTAATGGCACATACGTAGGGAGGAACAATAACCTTGCTAACGGAGAAAGTCGATTGAGGCACTGTGGACGAAGTTCGAGGGGATATGCACGATTTGGCGAATAACTACGTCAGATTAAAGCAACGATTAAAGGAATCAACTTGAACAACATAAATAGGAGAACTGTAACTTGAACAACGGAAATAGGAGAACTGTAGCTGACACAGTCCGTGCCGAGGAGTTGCCCGAGGTTCACCAGCAGTGGGACTGGATATTGTCATCAACATTATGACGATACTGATTCTGAAGGAAGTGAGGATTTGGAGGAGTTTGAGGATTATCATCCTGCTAGGAGGCGTGAAGGATGTGAAAATAGAGAAGAGTATCGTATCAAGGCCAAAATTTCATTCTTTCAACGAAACTATTCACATTGAAGATTTTCTAGATTGGTTATGAGAAGTTGAGCGGTTCTTTGATCTTATGGAAATCGTACTGGAAAAATAGGTTCGATTGGTTGCCTATAAGTTAAAGAGTGGCGCAGCACAATGATGGAATCAGTTGTAGCGTACTCGGACTCGAGAGGGAAGGGCGCCAGTTCGATCATGGCGAAGGATGTAGCAAATGCTGATGGATCAATTCATGTCGTTAGATTACGAGCAACACTTGTTTCAGTTATATCATGACTGTTTCCAGAATATCAAATCTGTACACGAGTATACGGAATAATTTCTTAGATTTACATATCGTAATAATTTACGGAAAATCGAGAGTCAGTAGATTTCCCATAATCTTCATGGGATGAAGGCATCAATCCAAGAGAAGATAGATCTGCAGACAGTACACACTTTTCTTGTTTCCATTTTTAACTCTTTTTATGATATCTGTAAATTCTAAATAATAATAAAAAAAAAAAAAAAAAAGGACTGAGACCTATGTCTACTCCAGCCTAAAAAAGAAATAAAAATATGGGTTAACTGGGGGGAAACCCACTGTGGTTCACGGGTGCGAGGCTTGAGCCCCTTGTGCTTTATTTGGTGAGGAATAACCCCCCTGACGTTAACTCAGTTGGTCTCCATCCAAAAAAAATGGTCAGAATGAAATGAAAACTTTCCAATGTAAATGTGAAATAAGTAAAAAGACATGTACCCTATTAAAATAGTAAAGACGAATATGCCCCCAACTTAATACATTCTTTCCACCGATCTTCTTCATCCCCCCCCCCGGGAGGATGCATCCCCGATGAAGAGCTCGCCCCAAACCAAACCTTTCTTTCACAAACCCACGGGCAAAAAAAAAAAAAAATGGTCGGACCCTTAGTCTGTTCGCTATTGTCCCCCACCAGAAAATCCCTCTCCTCCTCCTCTATGCACGCGCCACCGGCGGCATCACCATCCGTTCCAAGGTAAGTTTTAGTAACTCGTAGGATTGCTGTATTTCGCTTTGCGCTGCAGTTTCGTTTGGGCTTTGCTGGAATTTGATATGAGGATGTTGGTGGTGGAGTGGGTGGTGGAAAGGGCAATTGGGTTAATTTCCGATCTGGGGGATCTAACATTATCAACACTCATCTCACTTCTCTTCTTCTTTAATTTCATCTTCGGATCTGCAGATCTGTTGCGTTAATTAACTACGCGATTCGACTCTACTTCCTTCGATCTCAAAGTGCTTCTTGCACCGACCATTATGGAGGTTAAAGTGTTGTTGTTGCAGACTTTAATGGTGGTGGCGGCGGCTAGGGATTTGCAGATCTGGAGGTTGAAGTAGATTTGAAAATCAGCATATCAATCATCTTCTTCATTTTCGATTTTTTTCTTCGTAGTTGTTTGTGTGGGATCTGAAAATTTGCAGATCGAAGTAGATATGGAACGGGGCTGGACATGGGCATGTTGGGAACGGGTGCGGTGGTATTGGTGGCGAAAATGGGTCTTTGGGTGGTCGAAGTTAGGGTGGTTACGGGTAGGGGTTTTGATGGGTTATGGTTAGGGATGGAATTTTTATCGGATGGAGTTTGATGATTGGGTTTAAATTATCGTTATTTATATATTTTAATTATTAGTTAAAATGAAAAGTTATTTGGAAGCTATAGTTATTTATATAATAGAATGGAAATCTGCTTCATTAGCTTAAATGAATTAATATCAGTCTAAATTTTTAACTATGATGAAATGAGAAGTTATTTTATTTAATTATAATATTTGTTAATTTTAAAATATAACATTTCTTTATTCATGTAAATAATTTAATTTATTTTATTTTATAAATTTTTAGAAAAAAAGTAGAACTTTTTTAATTTTAGTAAACGAGCCACTCTGTTTGGTTATGCTTATTTAACTTTGGTCCCTGTTTGATAAGGGTAACTATGTCTTTTTACAATTTATCGTTATATAAATTGGATGGAAACTAACGGTTTTTTAGTCAGGGAGGCTATCCCTCACCAAATAAAGCATAAGGGGCTCAAGCCCCGCACCCGTGAACCACTACGTTAAACTGTTTCACCAGCAGCTAAACAGTTTAACGTATTGGATTAAAATTTTTAATTAAAATAATATTTATAATTATATATAAAATTTTATTCAATTGTAAGTAAAAATATTAAATGATTCAATTGTAAGAATGAATTAATTATAAAAATTTATTCAATCATATATATGGTTAATTAAAATTATTATTGATTATATTTTACTTAAGTGTAAGTTTGCTCAGTGGGGTCCATGGGCAAATGAATAGTATCTCCAAATGAATAGTGTGTATTGGGAAGATAGTATTTTATTTGTGGGGGGTGTGTGTTGGGATTGGGAGAAAAGTGAGTGTGTTGGCAAGGGAGAGAGAGAGAGAGAGAGAGAGAGAGAGAGAGAGAGAGAGAGAGAGAGAGAGAGAGAGAGAGAGGTGATGGGGAGTGGGGGGCGGATAATTTTTGTGTGGATGGGG
>JAOWAN010083750.1:0-10273 GCA_028566635.1 Lobelia cardinalis
ACTTCTCCAAGTCACCAAATTTTCACCAACCAGAGTAAAGTATCCTGAGGTAGAACGTCTATCATTTGGGTTACCAGTCTAATCGGCATATGTATATACCTCCATATCCAGACATTTATTCTTTCTGAAGATGATCCCTCTCCCAGGTGTCCCTTTCAGATACCTTACTATTCTCTTTACTGCCTCCATGTGCTCCTCCTGTGGTTGATGCATGAATTGGCTTACTACTCCAACTGCAGAAGCTATGTCTTGTCTAGTGTGTGCTAGATAGATTAGCTTTCCCACCAATCTCTGGTATTGCTCCCGATCAGTTAACTTTGCTCCTTCGATCATATGAAGTTTGTGGTTTTGAACCATTAAAGTGTCAGCTGATTTGCAATTCACCATTCCCGTTTCTGCCAGAAGATCCAGAATGTACTTCCTCTGAGAAATTGATTCCCTTAGTTGATCTAAAAACTTTAATCCCAAAAAAGTACTTTAGTCCCCCCAATTCCTTCTCTCAAATGCCGTGAACAGACTCTTTCGAAGTTGGGCAATCTCCTCTCTCTCATCTCCGGTTATGATCATGTCATCTACATAGATGATCAAATATGTAACCAATCCTCCTCTTCTTTTGAAGAACAAAGTGTGATCGGTATTGCTTTGTTTGTACCCATTCTTCTTCATAAATACGGTAAATCTTCCAAATTAACCAGGCTCGTGGAGATTGCTTGAGCCCATGCAATGCTTTTCTTAGCCGACATGCTTTTCCTTTCTTGAACCCACTTGAGAATCCCGGTGGAGCTACCATATATACTTCTTCTTTTAACTCACCCTGAAGGAAAGCATTCTTGACATCAAACTGATGTAACGGCCAGTCTTTGTTTGCAGCTATGGAGAACATTAAACGGATAATATCTATCTTAGCTACTGCAGAGAAGGTCTCAGAGTAGTCAATCCCATATGTCTGTGTATATTCTTTTGCAACAACCTGGGCTTTATATCGTTCTATTGTTCCATCTGCATTGTACTTGATCGAGAAGACCCATCTACATTCGACTTCTCTTTTTTCCAGAGGAAGATCACACTTTTTCCATGTTACATTCTTTTCAAATGCATCCATCTCAACCATAATAGGTTTGTGTCATTCTTCCTTCTTCCATGCCTCTTCGGCTGTTCTTGGAATATTCTCATCATATAAGACCGTATTGAAGGCATTTGCCTCCGGTGAGAGGCTCCCCCTTACCAGATTAGCCATCAGATATCTGGATCCCTTTGTAACTTTCTCAGGTGTGTATCTTTTTGGTAGTACACCACGAGTACTTATTGGTGGCAAAACAAATTATGCTGGTTCAGTTTCCTCCTTTAGGGATCCTGCTGGTTCGGTTTCCTCCTCCGGGGCTCCTGCTGGTTCAGTTTCTTCTTCGGGGCTCCTACTGGTTTAGTTTCTTCCTCCGAGGCTATGCTGTCACTGTTAGTCTCATAAGTTATATTTAAATTATCAGGAGAATTTAACTGTGTATCTCAGTGTGATATATTTACCTCTTGTGAGACATTCATTGAAGGGTTCTCAATGGGTGTAATGACTGGCATGCATGGTTATCCCTTCTATGTTCTTTGAGACAGACTCAGTGGCTCCATCTACCGGCTCTGTTGAGACAGTCTCAGGATAAATGAGCCATCCTAGTGCATCTATCACATTCTCCCCCTGATCACGAGGTTGGCTGAAGTAATACTCAGACTCAAGAAAATGACAATCCATTGTGATATGGATACGCCTAGTGACCGAATTATAACATCCATACCCCTTCTGAGTGTTAGCATACCCAATAAATACACATTTTTCTGCACATGAATCAAATTTTGTACGATTTGATTTCGGAACACGAATGAAAATAGAGCATCCAAATACTCGAGGAGGTAGGGTTAAAATGGAGGAAATATCAGTTTTAGTGGCTAATGCCTGAAGAGGTGATTGACGATTAAGGATCTGTGAGGGTAGGCGGTTAAGAAGGTAGGCTGATGTGGCAATAGATTTAGGCTAAAAGGTTTTCGGAATTTGTGACTCGAACATCATAGCCCGAGTCATTTCAAGCAGAATTCAATTTTTTCGTTCGGCTACTTCGTTTCGTTGGGGTGTGTTAGGACAACTAGTTTGATGAATGAGCCCATTTTCCCAAAAGAATTTTTGCATTGAGAAATTTACAAATTCATCCCCATTATCCGACCTAAGGATCTTAATTTTTTTGTCAAACTGTGTTTGGATCATGTTGTAAAAGACAAAAAAAATTCGGGTAACTCGAATTTGTGTTTCATAAAATATACCCAAGTTATATGAGGGAAATCATCTACAAACATCACAAAATATTGAAATCGACTATTATGTGAGTTAGGTGTAGGACCACATACATCAGAGTGTATCAAGAAAAACATGGATTTAACTCTAGTATTACTCGGACGAAACGAAACTTTATGATGTTTAGCTTTGATGCAATTTTCGCATGTCAAAGAAGAGCTATTATTTCTGAACAAATTAGCAAATAAACACTTAAGATACCCGAATGAAGGATGTCCTAAGCGTCGATGTCAGATCTAAATTTGCCTATCAACCGTCCCATGAGCCAGCATGGCATGTCCCCGGTGAGCTATCTCATCAACGTAGTAAAGACCACCACGCTCAGTACCACGCCCAATGTCTCCTTCGTATGAATGTCATGTAGGAGATAAAAATTAGGATATATCAGTACAACACATTTCAATTACCGAGTAACACGACTTAAAGATAACAATTTACAAAATGACGAAGGAACATAAAAATAGTTTTTTAAATGAAGCTTTGAAAATAACTCAATGGCCCCTTCTTCTTGACCTCGGCTAAGGCACCATTCGCCGTTTGCATATGAGATTTGATGGGTAGTATAGAGTTAAAGATATCGGATAGGTCGTGGGTCATGGTGTCCGTAGCCCCACTATTAAAAATCCATTAAGTTATTTTTTTAATGGAGGACTGAGTTTGATAGGTTTTTGGATTTTGAGCTTGTGTTTGGCTATTGTTTCTGGACACGATTGAACTAATTTCTGACATCGTGCTTGAATTTTGCAGGCTTTTGGTGGCTGTTTTGGCTGATTTGACAAAGTTTATTTATGAGTCCCACGAACTATGAACACTGCTCTGATACCATGTTAGAACAATGATTATCGAGAGAATGATTGAAATTGCTTTTTTTTTATTTACAATTTGATTACTTTACAAGGCTATTTATAGGGTTTACAAAACTTTAACACTCCCTGATACGTGGAACCAATTCACATTGGTTCAACCTAACCTACTTCACCAACCTACCAACCTTACCTACTTCACCAGCCTTACTAACTCTTTCTAACACAAATTTCCAAAACTATGAAGATCTCTAAACTCCTTCTATATCGCCTTAGCCGCCTTCTTCTTAGCCAAAGCATACACCACCTGATCCACGAGTCATCGTTCATATAAACCTCAAAAATAATCTCGTCTTTACAAGATAACCAAATTATACAACCTCAAAATCAAGCCGCGGCGAATCTACAGCTCAATAGTAGCCAACAACCCCTGGGTAAATATTTTTAGGGGCAGATCACAAGTCTCATTACGTTCGATATGGTAATAGACGGTATTGTTCAAAATATGATCAGATGGAGTGGATGAGTTTTTTTGCTTAAATATCTATTTTATCCTTGGATGTGAAAGGTTGAATGTAATTTATAATATTTAAATGTGATGTGAAAGGTTTGAATGTGAGTAGAGAATTAATAAAAGAAGAGAGAGAATGTGATGTGAAAGGTTTGAATTGATTTATGTGAGTGTATAGGTATAGGGGAAGTAGATGGAAAATAAAATTAAAGGAGTGTGATATATGTGATATTTTTGATATGTGATCAAATATTCTTCGTATTTTCCATATTATCATATGACATCAAATGAGACTTGTGATTCGAGCCTAGGATTAAAGGGGATTCGCATTAATCTCAACGTTTTGAGTCCTGTCATGCTGGAATTTATTTCTAACTTTTAATGAACTCCAGAAGCTAGAAAAAAAAAAAAAAAAAAAGGGTAAATAGTGGCTGGCCCAAAATTTCTCTTTCAACAAGGATTGTCTCACTACAGGAATACAAGTACAATAGTACATGTAAAAAATTTTAAATATAAAATTTTGATTATATCTATAGTATGTGGAATATTAGTAGCACCCACAGAGGATGATTAGTAATTTTCTTTATTACATCTCCGCCATTAATTCCAATGATGGAGATCAAACTGCACGGAAGGAGTACCGAGAAACTCATGTTTTTAGTCCAACTCAAAATCTCCCGGAACCCTATCACCTCCATCATATTGGCCTCAAACTCTCCCGATTAATGTTTGCAAAACGTAGCCCGAATTAAACCTTCGGCATCTCTAACAACGACACCAACCCCGACCCTTCTCTCCGCCGAAAAGCAAGCACTATCAGCATTATATTTAACCCTACGTACCAACAGCCGACTTCAACCAAGCACCCTTATTTCCGACCACCGTGATGACCTGCTTCTCTGAACCAACCGGTTGGGCCGTCTTCCAATTTTTCAGAAAAGTAGCACCTCGATATATATTATCTTCTTCCTTCGATAATTTTTTTTTCCCAGATCGACCACCTGATATCAGTGGTTCCAGAGACTCCATAATGAAGTTGCTATCACCTCCAAACCCATAACTGAGCCACCATGCGAAGCTTGATCAAGCCATTCTAGCAAGGAAGACCCCCCCCCCCCCAATTGCACTGGGCAGGTATATTTCAGCATATGCCCACACACTGGGCAGTCGTCTTGAACCTCCAACCCTCTTCGTCGAAGAACATCTCAGATTGGCAACAGACCCTTACATGCACGCCAGATTAAAGTCCTCACCATTGGAGGGGTGAGGATTTTTCATATACGCCGCCACAAATTAACTTGCAGGATCGATCCGTCCCTTGATACAAGCTGGAACACAAGAAATGATAAGCCGATTTTACCTTGTATGCTCCCTTCTTATCTAAGATCTAATACCACTTCTTATCTAAAATCCAATATCACTCTCTAGCCATCACGTTCCGACCCAACGAAATACTTAGAACAACTCGTACATCTTCAGTGCTCTCGAATATGTACTTTTAAAATATATTTAAAACTACATATAAAATAAAAAATAATTTTTTTTTTTTTGAATATCAGTGCTCTCGAACTTACACTAATAAGTGTAACTCATAAGTGAAGTAAAAAAAAACAGTAAAAATATAGTAAAATGTGGATCTACTAAATATAGTAACCAAAATTACATGATCCTATAATTAGTAAAATGTGCAGCTATCTAGATATGGGGTAAAATATTCCTTTTGGTCCTTGACTTATGACTCAGTTGTCCTATTAATTTCTATCGTTCAAAAATATCTCATACAATCCCTAAATAAATTAAAAATTATATTATTTGGTCCCTCCTTCAATTTTGATCAATTTGACTGATAAATTATGCTGATGTGGCAATTTAAGGAGGGCAAAATTGTAAAGTTGCTACCCACCTCTTCTCCCTTGTCCTTCTCCTCCTTCTCACTAAACAAATTAAACGCAGACCACAACCCACCTCCTCCCCCTCCCCCTCCCCCTCCCCCACCCCCGGTTTCCCCTTCCCCAACCCTTTTTTGCACAGCGCCGCCGCTCTCTCCCTGGATCTCTCCCCAAACCTTAAATCACTTCTCCTCTTCCTCTTGCACCCCCCCTCTCTTCCTCAAACTCACCATTACCCTCACCAAAGCTGAAATCGCTGTTGAAGTTTAGCCGGCAAAAACCCAGATTTTCGGCCACTGTCAGCTCCGTTGGATTGAAAATACTAAAGTTTTTGGAGACGGGTTTTATGGATGAGGCATTAACACATGTTTTAATACCAGTTGCTGTTTTGATAGGGATTGGGTTTGCTCTGTTTCAATGGTTTTTGGTGTCAAAGGTGAGGAAGAGAGATTAATGGGTAAGTGATTTTCGGCCCAGATTAGTGGCTCGCTTTGATGCCCACATCTCTCTCTCTCTCTTCTCTATCTGCAAATCTTTTTTGATTTTCGATTCAATCTATCTTCCTTGAGATGGGTGTGTGAATGAGATAGGTTTGAGGGAGTACTGCTATGATTCTGGGTTTGATGAGATGGGTGTATGAATGAGATGGGTTTGAGGGAGTACTGCTATGATTTTGGGTTTGAGGTATTGTTAGAGGGAGAAGAGCATGTCCTATTGCTGTTGGCGGAGGGAGTAATGTTGTTGGTCTATTCTGCTTTGATTTTGTTTCCTTGCTGTTGGCGGAGGGAGTACTGCTATGATTCTGATTTGGTGGCAGTGTGATGGTGGTGGGGTTGGTGGTGATGATATTGGTGGCTTGGTGGCAGTGTGAAGGTGGTAGGGTTGGTGGTAGGGTGGTGGTGGTAGTGATTTGGTGGCAGTGTGATGATGGTAGTTTGGTGTAGCAGTGTGATGGTGGGTGGAGAAGGAATAGATTTTTTTTAATTAAAATTATTTTTAGAAAAAGAAAGAATATATTTTTTTTAATTAAAATTAATTTTTTAAGTAATGAAGGATAATAAAGTTATTTTTCTCTTTTTTTTTCCCTAATTTATGATCCACCTAAGTTCCACGTCAGCGTCACATAGGAAATATTTTGCCATATTGACAGTTAAACTGGTCAAAATTGAATAAGAGATCAAATGGGGTAGTTTTTAAAACGTTCAATGATGGGTATGGAACACTTTTGAATGATAAAAATCAATAGGACAACTAGATCATGGATCAAGGACCAAAAGGGATATTTCGCTCTAGATATAGTAACCAAAACTAATATGGATTCTTCTAACTCAAAGTTCGATAAATCCATTCGTTTTTTTGTTTTTATTTAATTATGTCAAATAAATACTCTATCCGTTTCGTTTTTATTGTTCACTTTACTTTTGCACAATGTTTAAGAAAAATAAATTTTGTGGACATGATGATTTGAAAAGTGGGTCCAAATGGAATTTATAGATGTAAATCAATTGTCCTATTCTCAAATAGTATAGTGGACAATAAAAACGAAACGGAGGGAGTATATAATTAATCGGTAAATCTTATTGTGATACCTTTTATCATTGTGTTCTTGGTAAAATCTCAAAATTTCATAGGGTGCGTTTGGAAGTGGAGTTTTTTGATATGTTTTGTTTTTGTTTGTGTTTGTTTTGATTTTGTAGAAGTTTACAATTTTACCCTTTGACTTTTAATAATTTACATGATAGTGATGGAGAGAGAAAGAGAGAGAGAGGGTGATAGTTATGATTTGATTTGATGTTTGATAGGATATAAAAGTGATATAGGGGTATGTAAAAATAGTAGGTAGAGATAGAAAATATGTGTTTTAAAAACTTATGTTTTTGGTTTGATTTTCATGTTTTGTGCCAAAAATATGGGTGCTAAACGAAACGGGATCCTTTGTCCCAAACCCAGTCTCACCACTCATATTGTGGTGGGACCCACTAATGATGGGGCCCACCACAATGTGAGTGGTGAGACAAGATTTGGGACAGGGTTGAGAACAGAGGATCTCAACTCGTGCTAAACACACCCATAACGATTTCAAGGGGAGGTGTATGGACAAAATGATTGCCTCATAGTAGTAACATTTAGGATCTTGTCCCAAGAAGATATAAGCACATATTTTGGGATAAAGGGCACCAGCTGTGCCAAATCACAGCTGGTTCAGCAGTGTTTTAATCTTAACCGTTCCAATTTTTAAATAAAATCTAACGGTTCAAAATACAACATAAAAATTAAACCCTCAAAAGGGCTCTTCTCCGGCAGCGTATCGCTCTTCCGAGAGACCATCCAGTTTCCCAATCTCACCCCTCCTCGTTCATACTTCCTCCACCAGCAGGCAACGGGCGGCCAGCAGTAGAGCAGGCAACGGAAGCTTCCTTCCTCCCACGTTCACCACCACCAACGGTTGGTCTCTCTTTCCCTCTCTCTCACAGTCCATTCCCTCGTTCACCGCCACAAACGTCGGTCTCTCCCTCCCTCCCTCTCTCTCACAGTCCATTTTTTCGATCCCTCTCTAGATCTATGCATCAGGTATGATCTCTCACTCTCCCTATTTTGTTAAATTTCTATTTTACAACTCATTTCCACACTCAAATCAATTGATTTGCTGATCATGCCCTGTCCCAAACCTCAGCTAATGCTAGGTTTGAAGCATTGAGAATCAAAAGCACTGACCTCTACTATTTGTTTAGGTTGTCGCTTCCTTAAATTGTGATTATAATTAATTAGGAGTATAATTGATTAATGCACCTAATTCATTGTTTCATCGTATCAAAAAGGTGCAAGCAATGCCTTTTTTTGTTTTTTGTTTTAAAGCTTGACACTTTCTCGTTTATCTTTTATTCATCATAATTGTATGTGATGTCCAACTTGACGAATCTAGAGCCTTGGATTGGGTTTTAAAATGTTGATTATTGAGAGATATTTTTTTATCATGGTGCCAATGTTGCTCTGACAGGTTTCTGCTGATAAGAGATCTCATAGTGGAAACGAGAATGCAACTCAAGTTGAATAATCTGGAAAGATGTATGCTAAAAAGAAGCATCATTGCTAAGACCTGTAAGTTTGATTTGGTGGTAACATGCTTACTTGGTAAGCTCTCATGATGTTGAAATATATCATCTCTTATGCGGGTTATTTGTATCTACAATGACTTGTACACACTAGCTTTGAGGCCACTGCGGCATGTTGTGAAGTAAGTTATAACGCAGCACTTGAAAATGTGATTATTAGGCTGAATTTTGTGGTGTAATCAGAGAGAAAACTTCTTTTGTTTTCCTTCCAGTTTGCAGTCTAAAAGTGTTCTTACACATGAATATTTTACTTCAAGAATGTTTTAGATTGTTATTCATTCTACTATATTTGCTCTATTACAGGAAGCATTGAAATTGATGTCACATTCTCCAGTTCATGCACAAGTATATTCTTCCAACATGCTGAATGCATTAAGACTAAAGAACTTTTCTATGTGCTAGAGTAGAATAAATTGCTATAAATATGATTACTGAAGCTGCGGCAGTGGATGGGGCATCCTGGTTGTATCTGTTGGAAAACTTATGTCATATAGGTGTTTATATGCGGAAGCACAGAGTTACAGAGAAAGTTTGATCACTTTGACAAGGCTGATGGCTACGACATGAAAAATCATCCTGGTTGTATTTGTTGTAAATGACATACAAACTCTTGTATTCAGTTTATGTTTTGTAAATGAAAAAGAATTCAAGCAACAGTTGACAAAAATGTACTTGATAAAAAATCAATGTCTATATCGTGTAACATTCAAGCTCTTGTATTCAATTTATATTTGTAAATGATAGAGCAACTTTGCAACTTTGCATCTTGAAGTTTAGGTAAAATTTCATTATGAGTTTTTCTAAGACTGGTATAAATTAGTCTTACTTCTGCATTCTTCTCGCAAAGCTGAAGCAGCGGACAGGGGGGAGTCGAAATTTTCAACAATCGGAGAAACATACATAAAAGACATTTACAATTAATAAATTAATTTTCTACAGGTACCCCATGTCACAAATCTAGCTGAAATTTGACTAGAGTGAAAGGGAAAAATGCCCCATGTCACAAATCTTGAAACTATTGCCACATAACAGCTTTATGCAAGAAGTCTCAGAAAATTTCATACAAAACAAACCACAACAGGAGAATAGTTGATTAGTCTTTCATATTGATCAAATTGAACCAGCATACATAAATCTGTTGATATCAAAAAACAATAATATCAAGACAAGAGAGGTAACAGGAAGTCTATTTTTCCAAGCACCAAGTCTATTTTCAATCTTGGAGATTGAATTCATTTGCACCAAGTCTATTTTCAGCACCAGTAAGCATTGCGGTAAAGGAACCCAACGAGGGATGCAAAGAAACGGATGGAAACAATGGTGTGGAAGAACCGGCGGATGACAATAGTAGAGACGAAGAATCCAACGAATGCATCACATTTGCTTGTGAGAGAGAAACAAATGACAAAACTGGTGCGAAAGAATCCAACGAGTGCATTGCACTTACTTCTGACAACCCGATCATTTCATTACTCTACAAAGAAAAAAAGATATTATTAATAACAAGTTAATAATAAAGTTATAAAACATTAAATTATTAGTAATAAATAATAATGTTTTACTCACAATTTGGGAAGAAGTGGCATCTTTTTTCTTCTGGCGGTGTTTTTCATGCCACGGTT
>JAOWAN010083771.1:0-10272 GCA_028566635.1 Lobelia cardinalis
CGGCGAAACGAAGAGGAGTTGGAGAAGCAGGCGGAGTCGCAACGGCCGTGAGAAGCCACTATTGAGCCGGAGAAGATCGGACCGGTACGAGTCGAAGGAGAAGTCGAATAGGTCAACGAAGGTGGAGATGGAGGTTCTAGGACTGCTGCCAAGGGAGTCGGCATCATTGATTGGGAGATCGAGGAGAGAGAGCGCATCATCGGCATCTTCGTGAGATCTGGGTTTAAAAAGTTTGAGATCTGGGTTAGATATGATATTTTTGAATTGTGGGTATGGTGAGAGAGAGAGAGAGAGAGAGAGAGAGAGAGAGAGAGAGAGAGAGAGAGAGAGATAGAGAGAGGAAAAATTATTATTTTATTTGAGTATAAATTTTTGAAATTTAAATATGATATGATATGTTTGATGTGATTATGTGATAGTGTTTATATGTGTAGGGGTATATAGATGGAAAGTTAAAACAAAAAACATTAAAAACGAAAAATAAAAACTAGCTTCGTGATCCAATGTTGTTAAAAATAAAAACCAAAAAATTAGCAAAAACCAACTTGGTGACCCAAGCCTTACTTTATATACACTTATATTATTAATACATTTATATTTTATAATATTAAATATTATATTTATATAAATTTTTACTCTTTTCCTTTTACTTTTGATTTTTTTTTATTCAACTTCCATAATAGAGAATTATGTTCACTTAAATTTTGTAAATCAAATAATAAATTTTTTATTTTTTGTGATTAAAAATCTCTACTCTATAAATTTGTTCTATTACTTATTTAATTTTGATAATTACATAATTTTTTTTAAAAAATTGAAAGTTTATAAAAACTAAATCGAAAAATGTAAAACCGAAAAATAAATTTTCATATTTTTGGATTAATTTTAATTTTAAAAAATAATAAAATTAAACTATTAATTTGGTTGCGATTTAAACCGAATCATGGTCATCGCAATAAAAAATAAATAAAATAACGGAATATGAAGTCAAATTGGAATTGGTGGGCTGCAATTTCACAGCATCTAAAAACGTGGCTTAAACAACCGCGCCCGCACCCGAAACCTGAACCCGCCCACAGTATTTCAGGTTTATATAAAACGTACGACTCCTTCCTTTCATCTCTCCTCCACCGGCACTTTTCCTTTCCCAAACACCTTCTTCGTCTCTCTCTCTCTCTCTCTCTCTCTCCCTTCCCCCTCTCTAGATTTTAGCACCAATTTTTGCTCAGTAGCGAAAAGAACAAGAATGGCGGATTCTAAGCCTACTAGTAGTAACAACAAGACCTCAATTGAATCTATGCGGGAATGGGTTGTCGAGCACAAGCTTCGTGCCGTCGGTAAATATTTCTTTTTTCTTCATTCTTTTTTGAAATATCTATCTGGGGTGATTGATTGTAATTTAATATTTGGTTTTGAGTGGTGATTGGTTTTGTGGAAAAGGGTCTTTATGGTTGAGCGCTATCGCGGGTTCGATTGCATACAATTGGTCTCAGCCTAACATGAAAACCAGTGTCAAGGTCATTCACGCTAGGTACTTCTAATCTCTCTACGTTTTCAACTCTGGATCTAGTATATTCATGATTATTTCTATTATACTGTATTACACCAATATTTACGTAAAAATGATGATCATTTTCTTTGTTTCTTTTTAATCCTTTAATTGGAGTTTTTATTTTTATTTTTTCGTCCCTACTGGATTTGGGCCTCATACTTAGTTGGGCCGTTTGCTAATTTTTCAATGAATTTTATAATTATATCAAGCATTAAGGTTTAGTGTGTTTTAAATGTCTCCATAGTTGGCATTGCTTGAATTGATTGAATTGATTCACATCTGCAATTTTATTTTTTTGGCATTGCTTGAATTGATTCACATCTGCAATTATACGCTGTTTGTCATTAATGGAGATATCGGATGGATACTTGTCTTGAGATGTTGTGGGAAAGAGAGAAATCTTGATTTGTACAAGGTCTGCAGCTCCTAAGTGTACTTGCTCATAGAGTTGGTGTTCAACAGGAAGAGCATCCTATATAATGGAGGGGGTACAATCCATTTGGTATGGAGAATGCACTAGGTGTTGATAATGTGAATGGGGACATTTTCCTTGAGTGAATGCTGTTTGGTGGACGACAGTGGTGGTGTGAGAACTCCTGTTCCAATTCGAACGGGGGTTCTCATACGTTATCTGTTTCGAACGGGGTTATGACAGGTGGTGAGGCAAAATATTTTTGTAAGTGGGTCAAAGTTCATACTTCCTCCGTTCCAAAATAAGTGTTCTCTGTTCCTTTTTGTTATTTCCCAAAATAAGTGTCCACGTTGCAACTCTTTTTGCTCGAGCTAAAAGAAAGAGTTGCAGCCAAAAGTTTCCTCGGTTCACGACCAAACCCTTTGTGCTCACACATTGTATAAAGTTAATTGCTCTTTTAAAGGTATGTGTTAATTCAAATTGGAGACTTATTTTGGGATGGATAGAGTACTATATTTGTCCCTGAAATGAACAAGATTATCTTATCTCTATTTTCCACCAGGGATTATGATGTTTAACACTTACATGAGCAAGTTGAATTAATATGATTTTGGAATAAAATGAACATACAACCTTAAATTAGTTAGAGGTGAATGTGGAATGAGCACCGAATGAGCACCATAGAACAAAATATTTTCACAAATAAAGGGGGTAAAAACTCTCAACGACAAAAGTAGTGCATTAAAATTTTGTATACTTGTAGTGCTATATTTTAAATTATTCGAAGGCAAAGAGCATCAACGGGCCTACGCTTCTGGTGGGTGAAGTTAGAGCAACAAAAAATTGAGTGGGTTATATTTCAGTAATAAAAGCTTAGCTGCTCTCATGACTTTCCGGCCAATGGTGAAGGCTGACTAGATGTACATGGTTGTCTGTGGGTTCAAGGCTTGAAGAGCGTCTTTGCTTTGTCAAAGTGTCTTGGTCAACGCTGTAATGGGTAATATTCCGTGTATTGGGTATTGGTTGCATCTGTAATGGATCTTGGTCGAGTCTGTATCCAGTATTGTTTGTGTTTGTAGTGGGTCTCTTAGTCGTGTACTAGTGATTTCGTGTTTTAGATGGTGGAGTGTCCCGTCTTGACCATGTAGTGATGGAGTTATGAGCCTGATGGTGCGCGTAATTGGTTGTGGTTGCGTTTGTAATGGTAGATATCTTATCCACCTTTGCATTCTTATCAACTTCTGGGTTTTATCTCTTGGTTGCTGTTGGGTGGAGAAGACATCTAAGAAAATGG
Source organism: Lobelia cardinalis (assembly GCA_028566635.1). Lineage (NCBI taxonomy): Eukaryota > Viridiplantae > Streptophyta > Magnoliopsida > Asterales > Campanulaceae > Lobelia > Lobelia cardinalis. The sequence goes on from JAOWAN010083771.1 coordinate 3,259, forward strand.
AATGGAATTTGTAGTTGAAGTAAAGACGTGGGATAAAATATCATAAGACTTACGCTGTTTTAAAATTTTATTTGACTCAATTGTGTGGAATGGTAAGATGAAAGTTTCAGGTTTTCTCGTGTGGAGGCTGATCACCTGAAACCAATACCTCCTCAATCCTCTTTTACTTTTTGTATATTTTTCTTCTTCGTAAATTACTATCCTGAAGCTAGTGTTGATTGGTTTCTGATGGGTAGCTTAATCTAATGATTTTGTTTGGTTTTCTATTTGTTTGTGGTAGTTATGAACCTAATCTTTTCCTCGATATCAACCTGTGTAGGAAACAAAATGAAGATATAGGTTATTAGGTTGATGCAGTGGTAGAAAAGGCAGTTGTCTTTAAAACTGATTATATGTGTTATAGAATCAGATCGTAGATTCATTTGGAGCATCCCTTTTCGTGTGGATGATCCTCGACTTGTCTAAAGAGGTGTATAACAGAGATGGTTATTGTACTTGTCATTCTGATTATTGTTTTAACAATATCCAAAGCAACGCACACGTGGCAAGATTAGTAGTGGTAGTTCGCTTATGTCATGTCTTGATGGCAGAGGCTTCTATTGGGACACTTCATTTTTTGGTCGAAAGAGATTGAGGGCTAACCTTGGGTTCGCCTTAAAGAATTATATTATGTTCTGCCGACGTCATTAAAAGAGAATGTCGTACCTATTGGGAGCGTTAATGGATTCAAGGGCCATTCCACTAACTTTTGGGGCTGTGTGTGTGTGTGATAAGACAGAATACACCAACCCTGCTCTTTTCCTTGTCTTCCACTCTAGTATTAATGCTATTGTTATGTATGGTATGCTTGCGGTGGGTGTATGTTCTGCTGTTGGGATGTCTTGTGTTTATTAAATTAAATAGCAAACCCCGTAAAGGTGAGGCAGAAGGAAAGTTGATCCGAGTTAACTTCTGCCTTCAGGTAGTTGAGCTAGTAAGATGTAGAAGCATCATTGGTTTCAGCTATTGAGTTTAATGTCTGTGGGAATTTCTTGGGATGATAACTTATTGAGAGATACAGGGTGAGGTTGGTTATGACATGATCTGGCCTATGCGACCATAAATTACCGGCTTTATTAGCTGATGTGAAAATGTATGGTATTTCTTCCTTGTATTTGGGTGAACAGATTAGGATGGGAAAAGGGTGAATCAAACTATGATTAGGATGCATGTCTTGGGGGAAGCAGAGTTGTTATGAATGGAAATGGACTAGCATTTGCATTCATTAGGTGCCAATAGTACTTGAAAAAATTGGCTCTTACCAGACGCAACCCGACTGAATCCAGTATTTTCATTTTGACTTTGCAGGCATGAAGTTTGCTTGTTCATAGTAACTGCTTCTTGATATATTTATGCCATTGAAAATGAGAGCTTTCACTTTATAATTTTTCTTCCAATTGCAATCCGGAAGTGTTCTGTTCTCCATGTCTAGATGGTTTTGATGGAAATATATGCCGGTGATATTTGCTTGAAATGCTTGCAACCCACCCCGTCACTTTACGAAAGTGACACGCACTTTCTGTTAAGCCCTTATTTGACTTATTGATTTGAATTCAGGTTGCACGCACAGGCTCTTACCCTGGCTGCCTTAGCTGGAGCTGCAGTGGTCGAGTACTACGATCATAATTCAGGGCAAAAGGCAGAACGATATGCCAAGTTCCTCCCTCCAGTGGATACCTACTCACACAAGGATTGAATGAATATTAAGTAATCAGCTACATGCTCAGCAAATCCATATTAAACAATAAATAGTGCATATATCTCTATAGATCTGAAGGTTTTGTGATCCATTTTATTCAATTGACTGTTTTCGTATGTACGCCTTTTTGGTAGCTTCATGTTACCAGGCAATTGAAAAGTTTAGTACTTTGGATTAGTTATAAAAGAAAGCTGACTGATGATATTATCAGTAATAGTTGGTGCTCTGTGTCTGTGTGTGTGTTGACAGGAAATTGCATTAGTTAAAAGATAAGATTACAGGAAGAGTTTTGGGAGGATTAAACTATTACAAGTCGTACCAACATGATGAAAATTCAGGATGTTCTGGCTATCCTTCATAAAAGCAGAGTTAAAAGGTAGATAGTAGGAGTCCTCCCAAAGTATTTGGAGTCGATCTCGATTATTGAGCGGCCTTCCTTTAGTTTTTATATGGAGTGCTTAGACACTCCTTGCTTATGGAGTGCTTTAATACACATAAACATTATAAAGTGTGCACATAACATAATTAGTAATGCATATAAAGGTTATATGTGTATAATTTATAACCGTTATGTGCATTAGTTTTTCTAAAGATTTTAGTTCAATTTAAATTTGGCCGGATGGAATGATTTTGACTATCGATTCATTAGTAACTTCCCTTCTTTCGTCCGTCCACGAGGCTGTAAAAAGAGAGAAAGGGGCAATGCTTGATCTAAGCTACCGGCCTAAGAGTTTTTCTCGTACGTAAGAGGTAGAGCGGAAATAGCTACGTTTTACCAGCCTTTCGTATGCCCTTGCCTAGGTTCATCAGAGCCTGTGAAAAAAGCTTTGGCTTCAGGTCCTGTTTCTGAGGCCTACGAAGTAGTTGTCAGGAATTCTTGACTTCAGGTCCTGTTCCTGAGGCCTACGAAGTAGTTGTCAGGAATTCTTGACGGTATCGAGCTGGAACAACCTTTAGGAATGCCTAGGCATTCCATATAATTTTCAGCCTTCCTTAGCGAGCGCCGCAAGATAAACAGAGGCGTTCTTTCCCTCCATACCTTCCCTGTATGGGTAAAGGTCTCTTATTACGAACATATTCAGAGCAATCTATATATCTATTCATTCAATATTAAAGCATTCAAATAATTAAGGTAGGTGAGCAAGTAATCAAATAAATGACACATTTTTTTAGATCTTCTGGATGTATAATTAGTTACTAGTTCTTGACCCCGCCCTTGCGGATCTCTCCTTGCGTTCCTGTGCTGTTAAAACACCGATGGCGTTCATGTGTACCATGGCTGCTGCGATATCTGCAGCCCAGAGCTTAGAGTTGCTCATGTATTTGGATACAATCCCTGATGTCAATGAACTGCTCTGCAGGACTAGATCTGAAGTGAGCAAACCCCGGTGATTGTTCAGATTCTTGTAGAACTGAATGTCCAAGCGAAGTGGGGTGACAGGATCAAGATCCGCGAACCCTGCATTTGAATCTTTCAGACATTTTTTTTTTCCTTCAAGAATTCCGCATAGTGTGGATCCATGGATGAATCCTGTTGGCGTGTGGCGTTGAAGGAGTACAATCGATCAGAGAAAAACCGACACGGAGAAATCCCGATGGAGTGGGCTCCAAGAAGTGCCACCATTTCTTTCACGGACAAGCCTCTTTTCTGAAAAGCTCTTCTCAAATCAAAGTGTTAATATCGGATGAAGGACCGGGGAGCTCCACGTCATCAATTTGGGATGTTACTCCATCGCGACGCCCTGCAGGAACAGCATAGGTGAATCCACCCACAGTTGTGGCACTATCACGCTTAGCGAAAGAAAGTATATCTGCACAGGAGACGGTCCCTGGGCATGCAGCTTCCAACTTGGCTTTTGCCAGGTCGATCACCTCCAATCCTTAGGGTCCCTCTGTTTGGTGGAGCTTCTTGTTCTGAGGCATTTTTTGCCGCAACCCTTGATGAATACAATAGCAAAACACAATATACACTCGTTATATACAAAAAATATGCTGGAAAAAGCAAACGTACTAAACATCAATTTTGATAACTTACTCCGACAAAGCAGTCGTGGAAAGACAGACGAACGAGGCCAGCTGCTAATCGTGGATTTTTCGCAACTGCAGCTTCCCTCACAATCCTCTCTGCAGATGGGTGCGCGGGAACCCGGCCCGATAAAACCCCACTTTCAAGAATTCAGCTGAGTCATATCATTAGCATAACTAACAACACCACCAGCCAAATCAGCATTGCAGACATCTGCACCTTGTTCAAAATCTCGTCACGTGAGAGAGAGAGAGAGAGAGAGAGAGAGAGAGAGAGAGAGAGAGAGAGAGAGAGAGAGAGAGAGAGAGAGAGAGATTATCTGCAGTATATATGTACCCTAGTTGATGTTTCTGTCATTTGTCATTTAGATTAGTTACAATGGCATAAGGAGACAGTAAGAGTATACATTTAACAATTAAGAAATGATTTAATTATTCCAACTGTGATTGTCGTTATATCTGATGCTCTCCTTTTAGTAGCTATATTGTGTAATTGTGTTTACGAACTGAACCTCATGATGAACTGGCATGGACTGCCGGCACCATGACCCAGTCTAAGATATCCATTCCAGGCTCATTTCTAATTTATTCTCGAGACAAAAACTCAGCTACGGAAATTGTTTGTCTTTCACATAAAGTCAGCTTTCAAGGGGAAGAGAAGAAGATGTCAGTCCTAGAGCTTAAACATAATATGCAGATCATAGGCTCGGAATTAAGGACCATATGGCCTACAAAAGCCCTTATCCTCGATCGATAGCTGACTTTGTTTGTTTTTCTCATTGACGATATATGGATCTATAAAAACTTCTCTTTGCTCATTTCTGGGTTTGAGATTGTATTCCCTGATTGCCGGCACTGAATTTATAAGAAAAAGTACTATAATATTACTCTGTAGTTGCTAAATGTCAACTCTTAACATACTGAAAGCTCAATTAGGAAACTGCAGGTAACTTCTCACTTACTAAGTCAAGTTGGCAGCTATATGTTTAACTAAAAAGACAAGACATGAAGGTTGCACTTCACAAACATGCACAACTCATGCTGTATAAATAGTCTGTTCCGCAGGACTTTATAGCATATTAATCTGAGAGTACATTCATCAGTTACTTCTCTATCTCTGTCTGGCTGGCTAGCATTCGCTCTGTTACACACAAATATACTTACAGTTGACAAGATGATGAACAGAAGGGCAAAGATGTCAGGGGTGGTCCTTTGGCTGGTGTCTTTGTTAGTTATGCTTATGATAACTTCAGAAACATTGGCTCAATCGCCTTTGAGAGAGGGGTTTTACAGCAAATCCTGCCCCTCTGCAGAGAGGATCGTGAGAGGTGAAGTGAAAAAAGCAATGTTAACAGATCCGACAATAGCTGCTGGTCTCATTCGTTTGGTTTTCCACGACTGCTTTGTCAAAGTAAGTCGTCAAAAATTATTTCAGCATCTAGCTATACCAAGTTCACAGGCAATTAAGTTTTTTTTTTTTTTTCCCTCCAAGTTATGAGAAAGGAATATCTAATGTAGGCATGCGTTTCCCTCTTGTATTATGATCCAGGGGTGTGATGCTTCGGTGCTGCTAATAACAACAGCGAGGAATTCCACAGAACAAGAAGCTGATGATAATCTTACCCTGCGAGGATTTGCTGTGATCGATGCGGCAAAAACCAAGTTAGAAGCTGCATGCCCAAAGACTGTGTCCTGTGCTGATATACTGACTTTTGCTGCACGTGATAGTGCGAATTTTTCTGGTGGAATCTCCTATCCCGTTCTTTCAGGCCGTCGTGATAGTGTTATCTCCCTACAGAAAAATGTACACCTCCCTAGTCCTCATGATAATCTCAACAAACTGAAAACCATTTTTGCTCAGAATGGCCTGACTGTGCGAGAAATGGTGGCACTATCTGCAGCCCACTCCATTGGGTTTTCACAATGTAGGTTTTTTGAGTCTCGTTTGTACTCCTTCAACGCCTCACACACACAGGATCCATCTTTGGATCCAACCTACGCGAGAATCTTGAAAGCAAAGTGTCCAAAAGGTTCAAGTGGAGGGTTCACAAATCTTGATTCAGTTACTCCAAACCGGTTGGACAATCAGTACTATCGGAATTTGAAGATGAAGAAGGGTTTGTTCTCATCGGATCAAATCCTGCAGAGCAGTCCGGAAACTGCAGCGATTGTGACCAAGTACACGAACAACGCCACTCTATGGGCTGCAGATTTTGCTGCAGCAATGATACGTTTGAACTCCATTGGTGTTCTAACTGGCAATCAAGGAGAGATTCGCCATAAATGCGGGGTTAAGAACAAGTAGCTAGCTACAGATCTACAGTATGTTGCATTCATTCAGACTGTTTACGCTTGATTTGTTCGAGTGATTTATTTATTTTACTGATGGTACGTAGATTCTTTAGAACTTGTTTCTGTAATTTGTAGAAGTTTGTTTCTACAACAATAAAGTTTTGTACTTTGATTAATTTTCATTTTTCAGTCCATTAATGTGTTATGGGAAATTCAAGCAACAATAAAACGATAACTCAAGCATAGTAATATGCAGCGGATAATAATTTCCCCTGCAAGAATCTATGAGGAGCAATAACAAATAATGACAGCAACAAAAATCACACACCAAAAGAGATACCAAGTTTTTAACTTGGAAAACCTTCTCAATGTGAGAAGTAAAAACCACGGGCACAAACCAGTTAATCAAGCTCCACTATAATCAAATTAGGTACAAGAGAGTCACAAATTCCAGCACAAAATAGTGCTCAACAATCAGCAAAAGAACAAGGCAAGAATAATAAAATAGAGAACAAGAAGAAATCAGAAAACCAAAAAATACTGCTTTTGTACAAGGCTGATATCTCTCTTCTCAAATAACTTCTCAATGATCCCACCGTCCAGATTGAATAACCACGAGTTACAAACCTGCTGACAAAATTTCAGCCCGATCCAACGGTTAACGAAGCAGTGGCGAATGATCTAAGATCACTGCTCAGTTTTCTGCGAAAATCCCTTTCTTTCCTCTTCTCTCTCTTTTTTCTTAACGTGTCTATTAAACCAAAACTCTCTCTCTTACCCTAATTTGATCACTCTCCACTTATTTAAGTGAGACTAGTGGACTTTCATTTATTGGGCCTTTCTCCACATAGGAAGAGAGCCCAAACCCAACAAATCTCCCCTTCACAACTATGTGGAGATGACCGCCAAACCGGCGATCTCACAACAAGTTTCAAACTTGCTTCTCGGTAATGCCTTCG
>JAOWAN010083782.1:0-10271 GCA_028566635.1 Lobelia cardinalis
TCCTCGCTGTAGCTCGCTATATGCTTGCTGAAGCTCGCCGTCGAGTTGTCTGGTGCTAGCTCGCATAGCTAGTCCTCACGAGCTCGCTGCCTGCCTTGGCGACCTCTCGTCATCAAGCTTAAGGAAGGACTACACGTCAATCTGCTTAAAAAAACTTGGTCAGGTGGCTGTTGAAAGATCCCATTCTTAAGCGAAAGGGCAGTTACTGAAACACTTCAACTTAAACAATCCTCCCTTTTCTCAAAGCGTGCAATGTTCAAATCTGATCACAGTCACCCAAAGGACAAAACCAAAATCCACTGGAGTATTGATGAGATAAAGTTTTCGTTTCTCTCATCTATGTACTCGTACTTTTACCCATTGTGTTTTATCCGATTTTACTTCCTATTTTAGAAAAGCTATCATGTGATAGAACATACCTACCCTAACTGACATTCTATTTGTAGTATGCTTCCTTCTTAAACGTGCAGGTCACTGCCGGTTGTTCACCTACTCTATAGATTTATGGCTTATCAACTCAACATTAAATGCAAGCATTAACGGCGAAGATTTTGAAGATCCATCCAAAATTCAAATTTAATGTTGGATCCAAAAACATTCCAATGGCACATTGATATCATCGATAAATAGAAGCCTTGAAGCTTAGAAGCAACTTGGAGATTTTCATGTGAGAAGCGAGAGACTTTAAAAAACCTGAAACATTAAAGACTTATTCTCATTCTCAGATAAATACTTCAAGTCTTTATGAGTTTACTAGATTAGAAACATTCTCCCTCACTCAAACAATTACACAATCAATTACTTGTGAGTGCCTCCCAAACATTTATTAACCTTGGAGGCATATTGATTGTTACCTTTATACCGAGTAAAACTTGTTCCAGAAAGAGAAACCAGTCATTCCATAAAATTCTCAAACCTAGTTTAGGCACTGGTTGATTGTATACAACCCATTAGTGGTTATTATGTGATGTTGCTCAAGTCTAAAATGCTGAACTAAGCAAGGTTGCTTACTGTAATAACTTAGTGCTCTAATCTAGTAGTAAAAGTTCACAAATCCTAGTCCAACCAACTAGATAGTGGAGTAGGAGTTATTTAACACTCCGAACCACTTTACATCCTTGTGTTCTTTACTTGCTTTTACTACTTGCTTAATAGAACTACTCAAGCTTGCTGACGCTACAAGTTAATTAGTTCAGCAGCTCATAATACATAAAGCATATTCTTGTATTTCAATGTTATATTTTCTTATCTTACTTCAACTTATCACTTTCACTATCTTGCTTAAAACTTTCACTAAGATAGCATACTGCTTAACTAAATAAGCAAGTGTGCTTCTTAGGAGTTAAAACTAGTTAAGTTTATTCCCTAGTTGCCTAAACTCTTAGCTGAAAATTGCTTACTCAATATATAGTTTTGAGAAAGTTGTTAAAAAGTCTCATAGGCTATTACCCCCCTTCTAGCCTATTTTGACCTCCTTGAGACTAACAGTGCCACCTGCTCTTCCAACATGCATTGGGTCGCCCTCATCACCTCTATCTCCTGTTGCCACCTGCATCAGGCCGAATCATGATCGGTGATGGAGAATGAGGGTCAGGCTTGACTGCGAAATGTAATCCCAAGTGTCTGTCGGCTTTGTATCCCAATGCCAACAACGTGATCCCCACGCGGTTTGCCTCTGTGTGGAAGAAGATAGTCAACAAACGGAGCCCTATCATCGATATGAGTCGGGTCGGGAGCTGACTAGGTGGCACGCTCCAAGTATTGCCCATAATCCGCCTACTATATAACAATAAACAATTAAATAACAATATAACAGTAAAAATATAATTTTAAAAAATAAACATTATGAAAGTAAATTTCTACTCACATATACATCAGCACTATGAGGTCACTAATAGGAACCGTCAGCATTCGTTCTTTCATGTGTCATCCGGAAGACCTCGCCAACACTCACTACTAAAAAAAAACCCGATTAGCTACGGAATTTAGCTACGAAAAACCGTCGATAATTGGTATTAGCGACGGAAAGGCTCCGTCGTCTTTCGTCGCTAATTCTTCGTCGCTATCAGCGACGGAGCTCTTTTCCGTCGCTAATTTTTCCCCAGAAGCGACGGAACTCTCCGTTGCTATTTTTCTCGAAAATCAGCGAAGGAATTTCCGTCCCTAATTTTAATCCAAAAATTAAATGGAGAAGAAATTAATTTAATATTAGCGACGGAATTTCCGTCTTTAAATTTGAAGAAAAAATAATTGGAAAACAAATTCAATTTAATATTAGCGACGAAATTTAAATACATAATTAGTGATTAATAATGTTTTTAAATTTCAGTTTTATTAATTAAATTTATATTTTTCAGTTTATTAATTTATGTTTTTTAATTACAGTTTAAATAATTCAATTTTTAATTTAATTTCTATTTTGTAATTACAATTTTTTATTTTATTTTTTAATTACATTTTTTGTTTTTTAATTACAATTTTTACCTAGAGTTTTTAATTTCAGTTTATTTATTTTTTAGTTTTACAATTTATAAATTATTTATTTAACATAAATAATCAGTAAAAAAATGTAACAAAAATTATAATTGCGCACATAAATTAAATAAATAAACATACAATTACAAAAATTTAAAAATATATATAAACACATATTTAACAATACTTCAGATAATTACAAATATTTCCACACATAATTACATATAACAAATATATATACATATCAATACTCAGTGTGTGTGTGTGTGTGCGAGAGAGAGAGAGAAAGAGAGAGGAACCTGAGAGAGAAGGACCGTGCTCGCGTGTGTGTCGCTGCTGCTTCGGTGCTGCTGCTGCCGTCGGTTATGGGCTTCGCCGCCGGAGTTAGGGAGAGGGAGGAGAGGGCGAGGGAAATGAGGGAGAGGGAGGAGACGGTGAGGGATGAGAATGAGAGGAGGGGAGAGTACTGAACCAGGGTTTAGGGCGCCCGTCTCATTTTTCGAAATTGAATTTCAAATTAGCGACGGAATAAAGAATTGTCCGCGCTAATTCACGAACTATTAGCGACGGAATTAAAATCAGCGACGGAAAGTGAAATCAGCGACGGTTTTCGTCGCTGATTTTGCTGACCTTCAGTTGACCGTGTGCGACGACTTAGCGACGGACTTGGAAAGAATAGCGATGGTTTCCGTCGCTAATCAGCGACGGAAGACGTTCGTCGCTATTTCTGTCGCAGCTATTTTGCCATTTTCTATTAGTGCCAACACCATATATTTTCCCTGTTAATATCCAAATAATAAAATGTATTACTATAGACACCCCATTTTTTATCCTAGTAAATAAAATATTTTACTAAAGGTTTTTAATAAATAAAATCAACCTAAAGTTACATTAATAATTATGTCACTAGGCAAAACAAATAAACATGTTAAAATATTGCACTAATACATGACTAATGTGGTGTAACAATTTATTTTGTAGGATGAATGAAGAAAAGACAAAAAGAGAAGATTTTCTCTCACAAAAAGTGATCATCCTATCAAGCTTCCAATTAGGAGACAAGCCATGCCAAAAATGGGAGAAAGAGTAAAAGAAATGTTCAAGTAATGTACAAATAAGGATTAAAGTTGGATAATAGCTTGTATCACTTTTTACCTTGGTTAAAGGCAAAAATCTCTATATTACTCCTAAGGATATTTTGGGCATTTTAAAAGGTTTAGGAAGGATGAACACTCCCTCTCCACCTATAAATACTCCCTCATTCCTACCATTAAAACACCTCTTATTCATCCTCTCTTTAGCAAAAACACTCCTTATTTATCTCTTCTTTAGGCATAAAACTCATTTTATCATCTCATTCACCCTCTCTATATACCAAACACTAAATACATACACATACTCTTGATCTTCAAAGATCCAAAGAGTGTAAGAGTTAGAAGTTGGGTAGGATAGTTCATAACACCTTGAACTTCCTCCTTCCCGTCTTTTATCTTCTTTTCTTATAGAGATATCAAAATCCAAACCCCTTTTCTCATAAAAGAGAAGACAAAAGGCAAAGAAAAGCCTTCCCTTACCAATAGGTGTTCATCCTCCTCTTCCACCATTGTTCAACAACCTTGGGAGTAGGTGAGTTTTTCTTCCTTTATTTCATTCTTGTAAAAGTTCTTCATCTCCTTTATTTCTATGTAAACAACTTGAAATCCCACTTGGTGATAAACCAAGTGGGTGATATGTATAAATTCTTCATATGATATGCACTTGTTCTTGGAGTTAAGTCTCCATATAAATACTTGTTCTTTTATTGCTTATATATATATATATACTATATATATTATAGCACATAAAGTGTAGTCCTCCAAGCTTGGAATTACAAATCTCATTACTTGTGAGTTGATTTATGTATATATATTATAGCACATAAAGTGCAAGTCCTCCAAGTTTGGGATTACAAATCTCATTATTAACCTCGGAAGAAAGCAAGCTCATATTAGTAATAATGTCCAAGGTGCATTTCCTTTGATGTAAGCACAAGCCTCCTGAACTTCTGGCTACCTCAATGCCTAGAAAGTATTTAAGTAAACCAAGATCCTTAGTCTTGAATTGATCATGAAGAAAGAGCTTGAGAGATGTAATGGTAGAGGGACATGAACTAGTGATGAGAATGTCATCCACATACACCAAAACAATGGTAGTGGAAGTAGCAGTGTGAAGAGTAATAGAGAATGATCACTTTGAAACTGGGAGAAACCATATTTGACCATTGCAACAGAGAAAGTAGCAAACCACCGTCGAGGATCCTGTTTAAGCCCATACAAGGACTTGAGCAATTTGCATACTACAGGTCTTTTACCAGAAAACTGAGAGAAGAAGAGTGAGTGTATCCAGGAGGTAAGCACATGTAGATATCTTCATCCAAAGTCCCATGAAGAAATGCATTTGACAGATCCATTTGGTAAATTGGCCAATCTTTAATACAGGTAATGGCTAGAAGTTGTATGACAGTGGTAAACTTGGCAACAGGAGCAAATGTAGCAAAGAAATCAATGCCGACAATCTGATCATAACCAAGAGAAACCAATCTAGCCTTGTATTTTTCAAGAGTGCCATCTACAAGAAATTTGAGCCTACAGACCCATTTACAGCCAATAGCAAACTTACCAGAAGGCAATTCCTAGAATTCTCAAGTGTGAATTCGTTCTAAGGCATCTAATTCATTTTTCATAGCTGTACACCAAATTGGGATCTTTTTGAGCTTGTTTAAAGGTTGATGGTTTAGTAAGAGAAGAGATGTTGCATATGTAGGAATAATAAGAAGGACTAATGTTGGAGTAATCAAGTAAAGGAGAATCCAGTAAAAGAGAAGATACCTGAGCAGTAGTGGGGGTAGGATTAGTAAACTGAGTAGGAAGCCTAGTGTAATCCTAATACTTCAGGGGAGAAACTCTTATTTAGGATGGTCTAACAGAAGGAGGTACAATAGTGACTATATTAGTGGAAGTTTGATCAATGACAAAAGAAGATTATGGAGAAGAAGAAGATGGATTAAGAGAAGGTTGTGGAACATGTTCTTCATCTTTATTAGAGATAAATGAAGTACCTGAGGTGTCCACAAACATTGGAATATTACACACGGGGGTCAAATATGGAGATGATTTAAAAGGAAACACATCTTTAAAGAATATAAAATCTTTATCGGTGAAAATGGATTGAGAGGTAAGATCATACAGTTTATATGTCTTTTGACCAAAAGGATATCCTAAAAACATGTTTTTTCTTCAAACTTATATCTATGATTGGCAATGGTTGAAGCATAGCACATACAGCCAAGGACTTTTAAGTGTGAGTACACTGGAGGAGATTTCATGAGAACTTCATAGGGGGACAAATGATTGAGAATGACACTTGGATATCTGTGTATAAGATAAGTTGCAGCTAACATACAATCTCCCCAAAATTTAATGGAAAAATGAGCATGAAATCTTAGTGCTCTTGCAACCTTAAGTAAGTATCTATACTCTCTCTCTACTCTCCTATTCTGTTGAGGAGTACTGACACAAGAACTGTGTTAATCAATACCTAGGTGTCTAAGAAATGAGGGAACAACTGAGGTGAAAAACTTAGTCCCATCGTCAGATCTTATGTGTTTAACATGAGCACCAAATTGAGTTTTCACCATTTGAAGAAAATTTTGTATTTGAGAGAGAACTGTGGATTTAGATGATAACAAGAATGTCCAAGTGCATCTACTATAATCATCTACCATGATAAGAAAAGAATTACATCCTTTATATGTATGATGTTTGTATGGTACCCATAGATCACAATGAATCAAGTCAAAAGGAGAAGCACAAATATTTGAACTCAGAGAAAAAGGTTGTCTAATCTGTTTAGCAAAGTGGCATGTATCACATGGAGAAACATTGTTAGAAAAGGACTGAATACTAGGAATGTATTTAAAATTGGCTAACAGGACAATAACCAAGTTTGTAATGCCACAAGGCATAATTGACAGAAACAGAATCACACTTGGAGATTTCACAAGAATTATTCCTTTGAAGCATCAGCATGTATATGCCATTTTGTAGAATACCAATCCCTCTCACTTTCCTGCTCACAAGGTCCTGAAGTAGGCGATGAGAAGAGAAAAAGAATAAGCACAACTTGTTATCAAGAGAGAGTTTATGACCAAAAATCAGATTATATTTGAAGTTAGGAACATGTAATACTCCAACAAGGACAATATCAGGTGTTAGATGGATGTCTCCTTTGCAGGTAATGGTTGATGTTTGACCATTTGGCAAATGAATGATATTATTGATTGTTAGAGGATTGGCAAGTAAATGAAAGAGTGGTGTAATATGATCTATAGCTCCAGTGTCTAGGATCCAAGAGGTGTTTCCATCTGAATCATGAACACAATTTATAGAACTAGTCATACCACTGAATGCAAGAGAATTACCTTCCATAGTAGTTGATGATCCAACAATTTGATTGTTGATCACATCCAACAGATTGTTGCATTCAACTGCAGACAAAGTAGGAGATCCAGACATAATCTGAGCAGAATTCACTGAACTAACTGCTGCAGTTGTTGGAGTTTCTAATCATGGTGGAGCACTAGAAGATATTCACAACATTATTAACACTAGTCTCGACCTTCAAATATTTTTGCATTTTTTAGGGATCGGGCATAACTCCATGTAGTCTATGCCACTCTGGAAATCCTTTAATGAAAAAGCATCCATCTCTACTATGTCATATTCCTCCACAGTGATCACAACTATATTGTATTCTATTGGAAAAAAATCTATAGGATTGAGCTTTTGCATATAAAGCAGTAGTAGTATATGAGACATCAGGTAATACAGAGGTAATTCTAATTCCATGTTGTTTCTCTTCTTGACTTATCAGTGATATAGCCTTTGGTAAGACTAGGTATTGGTGTCATTGATATAACAGTGCCTCTAATTGAATTAAACCGATCATTATGTCCCATGAGAAATTGAGTGAGCTTCTGTAAATGCTAAGATTCTTCCAACAATTTGACTGCACCACAGTTTCAATTGCACACACACTTTGGAGTGTTGTTCAAGTGAGTAAATTCATCCCACAGTGCCTTAAACCTTGTGTAATGGGTGTTGACAGATATTAATCCCTGTGTAAAAGCATTAATCTCCTTTTTGATGTGATACAACTGCAGAGTATTGCCTTGATTGAACCTAGATGCAATTCCTCCCCTATACCTTTAGCTGTTGTAGTGTTAACAATGCTAGACCTAATCTCAGGTGTTACTGTATACAATATCCAGGATATGATCATATTGTTGCATCGATCCCAATGTGGAAGATATTTGGAGGAGATTTTAGGTCGTTTGTGATTCCATTGATAATTCCTAATTTCATTTTGGTCGACAAGGTGATCATCATCGTTCAACTCCATTCAGTGTAATTGGACTCATTCAAGAAGACATTAAAAATCATTGATCCAGAGTTATCATTTAGATGAATGTAGAGTCGATTGTATGGCTGAGCTGAAAAGTTAGCTTAGGAAGATCATAAACATCTTGTTCATCAGTATCAAAAATCTTCATGAGCATGATCCTCATCTTCATGATGTAAATTTGACGGATTATCCATGGATTATACGAATTTAGGTTTCATGATCAATGAACAGTAAGGATTTGGGGAAACTCACAGAGTTTGATCGAACTTGAAATTTCTGAGCTTAATTGAAGTCATGAATTTGATAGCAGAAGAAAATTGTGTAGATCATTGGCTCTGATACCATAATAAGTTTGTTGATAAGATCATCAATGATATTGAAATGAGAAATGGGGGGAAGAAGGGACAGTTGAGAGTGAGAGAGAGAGAGAGAGAGAGAGAGAGAGAGAGAGAGAGAGAGAGAGAGAGAGAACTATAAAATGTTGTATCCGCTCTAAAATGAGTTTTTTAATTTACAAATGAGATATAGCTGAGTATTTATATGAATACTACATCCCACTCTTACAATCTATGAATCAAAGATACGGAAGGAAAATAATGCAACAAACAAGCATAACAAACTAACTAAATTAGCTAGCTACTGCTATGCTGCTAACCAACTTGCTACTGATCCTTAACACCTTTTTCCAAAACGAATAAAGAAAAAAAAAAAAGAAGAAAAAGGAAGAAGGAAAAATCTCTCTCTCTCTCTTGAAATGGGAATCATATAGTACTCCAGGACAGTAAATAATGATAAATCCACACATTTTTGTTAAAACAGCCATGGACAGATGGACTATAGCATCGTTTGATGAATGACATCGACATGAGGAGGATCAAGAGGGAGGGGAGAAAAGAAATTGGAAGGCACACATGATATATAGATGCTTACATTACATCGACGTGGAATACCATTAATTTATTCTAAAATAATGAATTAAAAAAGATAAGGGCTCCCCTGTTTACGTCTTTTTTTCGTATTTTGTCTTTATCAATTAAATGTACTTTTTTACTTTCAAAGAATTGTGTAATACTCCCTCCGTTTCCATTTATATAGTTTTCCATAATTACGACATCTAGTGAAGGAAAAATGTCGCTTCAATTAAAATAAAATGGAGAGTGTTTTTTTATAGGTGAGTAAGGCACTGTACTCTTATGTCCTCATATTGTATTGGTTAGGAGGAAAAGAACCAATTCATGAATACAAGAAAAACGTTACCGAAACATTCCTCCAAAAACAAAGTAAAAAAGAGGTCCGAAAAACCCTAAAACACGATAACCAAACGGGGCAAAAAAAAACTGGATTCTAACAAGGTACTACTTGATTTCTAGGGCTTATTTAAGAGTAATGTAGGTGTTCATAAATGCACCTTTGTCTGTAAGGGTAATTTCCTGTTAATATTCTATGTGGAGTACTTGGTGAGGTAAAGTTGAAACTATGTAAGAGAAGGATAATTGGCAAAATAAATTCCTTGCCGCAAAGTGTGAATTACATCGATATATATATACAAAATGAATCCTATCAAATCCCTACCATTATGCTAGCCAATATACATCAAATCTCTACCAATATATATCAAATCTCTATCTATATGGAAAGGATATTGACAAATCATGTCAATATCTCAACACCCCCCCTCAAGTTGGAGAGTGTAAATTGCACACACCCAACTTGCCAAGCAGATGAAGAAACTGGCGACTACCCAAAGCCTTGGTGAGTACATCAGCCAGCTGTGCAGAAGTGTGAATATACTGAGTTGTGAGGACACCTGACTGAACAGCATCACGCACAAGATGACAGTCAACTTCAATATGCTTTGTCCGCTCGTGATGAACAGGATTTTTAGCCATATGTAGTGCAGACTGACTGTCACATAACAGGAGCATAGGGGCTTCATGTTGAATACCAAAAGAACCAAGCAAACTACGAAGCCATTTGAGCTCACAAGTTGCGCTAGCCATAGATCGATATTCTGCTTCGGCCGAAGATCGAGAAACAGTAGCCTGCTTCTTTGTCTTCCAAGAGATCGGAGAATCACCTAGAAAGACAAAATAGGCAGTGAGAGAACGTCGAGTCAGTGGGCAACTTGCCCAATCGGAATCACAATATGCACGAAGCCGCAGATCAGAAGTGGCATGTAACAGAATGCCTTGACCAGGACAAGACTTAAGGTAGCGAACAACACGCAAAGCGGCAGTCCAATGAGCAAGCTTCGGACATTTCATAAATTGTGCAAGAGTGTGCACACTATAGGATAGCTCTGGTCGAGTGATCGTGAGATAAATAAGACGCCCAACGAGACGTCGAAAAGGCTC
>JAOWAN010083793.1:0-10270 GCA_028566635.1 Lobelia cardinalis
TCATTGACATGAACAATAATTAAGGTTTACCTCCAATCCCTTAGAAAGATGGATTAGTTCCTCATAATCTCTTGATTACAAATACGTTGTTCTACTATTCTCTATGCCTCCTATGTTCTATGACCTAACTGATGGAACAGCCCCTTAAATAGGACTGCCAGAAAACCCTAACTGAAAGCCCAGCAAAACCCTAATTACAGGAAAATCCCAGAACCCCGTACATAAGTGGCACGCCCGTGCCCTGAAGTGGCACGACCGTGACCTGTGATTTGTCTGCTGCTCCGTGGAATCTTCTGTCTTTTCACACTTTAGCCCTTGCACTTCCAGTTTTCGACCCTTTTTGTCTGTTTTGTGCATATTTCTCATACTTTCTCCTTTTTGACTTGGAATTCCTGAAACTTGATCAAAACTAATCAATCCAAGCATAAATCACGTATAAATAGCTCAAAATATTCATAAAAATAGCACTAAATTTTCCAATTGAGTGCTAACAGTTCACAATAGTGGAATAGAAATCTAAGTTTGCATGAAATCCAATCCCAAGATAGGTCATGGCTTTTGTGTGTGTTCATCACGAGAATCTCCATAAGGAGATTGGCCCTCTCTAGTCGTAGAAGGCTATAAGAACAGAAGCTCACCCACACTTCAAGGTCCTCTTGAAAATCAAGTTTTATTTATTGACATGAAGCTTAAGAATACTTGATGAAAGAACTCATTTAGTTTTAGAAAAGATTTTGAACCTTGTGAATGTCTCACTCATATTCACATATCTAAGAAGACATTAAGCATGAACAAACACAAGTAGTATAGAAATATATTCCAAGGGGAATGAAGAACATACATACTAAAGCAGTTAACACATATTCATGTCTTATTGCAAGGAGATGATAACATCATATGAAGACTAAAAAGTCACATTGTATTCATAGTATTTTCATGGAGGATACCAAGAGGCATACATGTTTGCAAGAGCAACGTAAAGAGATAGATATAAATCTAGACTAGCAAACTAGTAATGGAGATCACATTTGAAAAGAGATTATACCTACTCCCAAGGGGGGATAAAGACCTTTGATGTCCAAGGCTATGGGAGAGAGGAGGAAGACCTTCCTTTGAATGTGGAATAGAGTAATGAAGAGGAGAAAGGGGAAGAAGAATCTAGGAGGCTAAATCTCTTCTACACCTTTTAACCTTCACCCTCTTGAAGCATGATTGCCCTTTTGGACGTATGTTTGGAGTTTGATTTGTGTTTAGGGTTTGGATATTTAGGAGGTATTGGAGATGTGTTTGGTCTTGAAGGTTTGACGATGTTTAAGGAGATGTATTTGAAGGGAGATTGGTTTGAAAATTTGAATATATGAAGGAATGTGTATGAAGAGTGGTTTGAAGGTGTGTGTTTGAAGGTTTGAAGATGTATATGAGCGTGTTTGAAGGTTGGTTGAAGATCTGAAGAATGGTGAAAGATCTAAAGGGTTGAAGGTTTGAAGGTTTGAAGATAAGCTTATGAAGATAAGAAGGAAGGGCTTGAATGTTTGAATATGGGCTTATGAAGATATTAAGGTGGCTGGGGATTTTGGTCAAGAGACTCTCCTAAGGATTTTCACTCTTTGGGAATTGAATTGCAAAGATGCAAGGGGTTGGTTTGCTAACCTTCTCTATAGTTTTTTGATCTTTTGGTCAATTTTTCTAACATTGGCCAACCTCTTCGAGGGTGGATGAAGGAGGATTTATATAGGAGGGTGAGTTTAGTTTTAAACCTGGTCTTTCATAGCTCTTGAAAGGTCTAAAATGCCCCTAGAAGTCCATTGGGAAGTCCCCTTTATGTCCTTTGCTAGAAGCCCATTGGGAAGTCCCCTTTATGTCCTTTGCCCGGATGGGCAAATGAGCAAAAAAAGTAGAAACAGTAAGATATGGGCCGGATCGGCCTAGAATCCTTGCATTCTGGCCGGTCCGGCCAGTATGCTGCTGTACGTGGCTTTTTTTCTTTTCGGTCTGGGAATAGTAAACTTTGCATGTCCTTTTGTCCTTCTATGTTGCTTTTATGCTCCATTGGCTGGACTTGAGTTGGTTACATGTTCCTTTGACCTTGGAAAGCTTCCAAAACCTCTTGGCTTCATCTCCAAGCAAAATATCTACACACAAATGTTACACATTATTAGTGGTGTGTGAGACATATGACCATGGCATGTCCAAGTGACTTGTGCCATGTGTGATATTTGATGAAATGAGACATGATGTAACTCTCTTGCATGTAGAAATCATCTAGTAGACTAGGGATTAATTCTAACTTAGCAAGTATTATGTATGACTAATTATTGATTAATTGTGCAATTAGGGTGTCCAAAAATGGGGTGTATACAAGGAGATAAAAATGATTGCTAAAGTGGAGAGTAAGAAAGAAAGTGAAGTTGAATCTGTAAAGGTATTTGAAAGTGTTGAGGTAGATACTGAGAAGGATGATGAAGCTGAAATTGCAAAAGCTTCTGTTGAAGAGGAAATTGTGAAGGCCTCTGATGCAGGAGTGGGAACAAGTTTTTTTGAGGAAAGTTTGAAGGTAACTGGTGAAGGAAATTTTGAGACAGGTTTTCAGTAGGAAATAATGCTTGTAGATAACTTTGTTGAGGATGTGGGTGTTGATGATGCTGATATAGAAGAGGGGATTATGGATATGGCTGATGTTGAGGAGGAGGTCAGAGAACCTGCACTTGGTTTTTACCTCAACCGGGAGTTATTTGATAGAGAAGAGATGCCATTGGGAAACATGGATGTGGATGTGAATATAGCTCAAGAGGAGCAATCCCTTGATCTTGCAGACTACATGGTAGAGGATCTTTCCCTTACCCTTTCACAACCCATTATAGACCTTACCCAAATACCTTCTGGCCCTTCTTCCCCAATACCCTCCAGACCCTCAACCTCATATAACCTCACCCCTCTGAGAGGAAGAATCTCTACAGGAGACATAGCCTTAGCTTTGAACTCCCTTTCCCCCTCTATGCCCAAGAGGAAGGTTACTGATGAAAACCTCAAACTCATCCATTCTGTCATGCCAGGATGCTACTATAGGCTATCCTTTGATGATGAGTTGGGCTTTATAGGCATCTTCTCTGACCCTGCCAAATCAGAACCCCTCATCATCCCCAACCTAAACAATATCCAAGTCATACACCTTCCAAACCTACCCTATAGCCTACTATTCTTACCCATAATTCCCTTCTCTTTCTATCACCCTTCTATTCCATTCCCAATAACCTTTCTAGACCACTTCTTACTTAGAGCCTACAACCTTAACCTTCTTGACCTTAACCTACAAGCCTGCAGATTCAAATATTCCCAACCCTTTCGAACCTTTCCTTTGATCAACCTTTACCTTTCTCAACAGTTGCTCTTACAGCTTTCGTTTACACCTTTCCAAACTGATGTGGAGATGGAGGGTATCTATTATGAGTCAGATTCTAACATGATCATTATAACTGCCATCATATCACTTATAACAAATCCTGACTCACCTCCTACTGACCCTCATCCATTCGGACCACCTATTCCGGAGCACTTCCCCCAGACTTTAGGACCCTCTTACATAAATATAGAGTCAGCTATCCTGGATGTGTAAGAGACCTCTCTAGCCACTATGAAGGAGGTCCTTGCAAGATAGGAGCAAATCCAAGATCAGATCAATAGATCTGAACTCAACACAAAATTGGGTCAGGAGGAGACCAATGAAAGGCTTCTGACCGTAGTTGACTTTATGCTCGGTTATGCCAAACGCTTTATCAACAATGCAGTCAATAAGGTGATCAAGCTTCCTAATCCTATTTTGATGAAGGAGTTCGAAAAGGTGGGTTAGTTAAGAGCACAAGATGCAGTAGCTGAAGAAGTAGCAATTAATGAGATGAAGGAGGAGAGACTACTTGCTACTTTCATCCAAAGTATTCTGAGGCAGAATGAATACATTAGAGCCTACCTTGATGATCTTCCAGCCAGATTGAGGCCAGCACTTCCTAACAGACCAAGTCCTCTGGAGGAGGAAGGTCTGCTGATGCTCAAGAATAAACAAGCAGCTCTGGCCAAAAAGAAGATTAAGAAGCTAAGGAAGTAGCACAACTTGAAGAAGCCACTTGCTGAAATTTCCTCCAGCTCATCTGAAGAAGAACCTAATCTAAACTCAGACATTGAAGATTATATGGAGCAAGAGTATGAAGTTCCTGAAAGGATGCTGAAGGAATCAAGGACGAAGTTGTCTGGTGAACTAAAGCAGTATCTCTGCAAAAATGGATCCAGATCCACTTGTGACAACAAGGATGACAGCAACCCTCCAGATCCATCAAATAACTTACATGGTCCTATGGACAAAGGCAAAGGCAAGATGTAGAAGAGATGTCGTCAGAAAACTTTGGCCCGGAATCCTTCATCATCAGAACACTTGACCTCTTCTTATCTCTAAAACTCAGTTTTTCAATACTTCATTCATGTTTTATTTTGTAAACTTAACTGTCATATTATTCTTGACACTAAACTGCACACACAATGAACCATTTTCTTATATATATTCTTTTATACTTGTGTTGTGTGCCCTCATATAAACTGTTTTTTGTGTGTTTCAAAGTTTATATAGGGTAATGAGAGGAACCTTGATCAAAGAAGATCAAAACCCCTTTCAAGTGCGGAAACCCTAGGAACGTTAATAGGTAAGGTAAGATGGATGGCTAATCAACCCAACAATCGCAATTGATTGAAGAACCGAAAAGATAATTTGATTAATGTTATTAAACCCCTAGGTCTCAATTAACCTAAGAACTCAATAGAGAAATAAATTGTTCAAGAATAAATTCAAGACCAAAGAATTCGGAATAAACAGAAATCTCACAAGAAAATTTCTAAACAAAGAAAAAAGCTTCAACTTTAATTCAATAATCAATCTATGAATTTATGAATACAATATAGGCCTTTATATAGGCTACATAATTGAAATCCTAAATTAACTTGGAATAAGGAAACTAGCAACTAGTAAATCCTAATTCAACTATGAAAAAGGAAAATTATTAAATAGGAAATACTAATAAGAAAAGAATTACAATTCAAACTAGGAAACAAAATAGGAAACGATTTAAACTAAGAAACCAAATAGGAAACTAACTACGAGGGAAATCCTTAGCGACTAGGAAATAGAAATAGGAAACTAACTAATCCGTCTAGGAAAAGAAATTATCGCAGCCTTCCATAGCTCGATCATGAACCTGCTCGCCCCCGAGCATACTATTGCTCGCGACCGAGCATGCTGAGCTCGCACCGTCTTTAATCTCATCCTTGATCATCAATCCACCACAAAGTATCGGTTCTGTCATCTTTTCCCTCGTCGAAGTAGGACTCCTTGTTGTAATATGATTTGTACGATTTTGAGCTTGACGAACCCTCATCATCCTCCCCTTCTTGAAAATGATTTGTCCTCAAATCAAAAACATAGTATGCAAAGAGATTGGCCATATTGAAAATCTCACTAACTCCATAATCACTTGGCAAGTCAATTTTGTATGCATTGTCATTAACGTCCTTCTTGAGATTGCTAGTATCCATCCTCATCTTATTGAATTCGTAGGTGATGAATTTCATGAAATCTTTAAGATCGAACTCCTTTTTTTTCCTTTTTTTTTTTTGGAATTAAGACTAAATGAATTGGGCAACAATAGGTATATTAAACCTATCACCTCCACAATGTCGAATCTAGAAGGATTAAAATAGTGTTACCTAGACTCTAAGCCAAGGAATCCAATAACAGTAAGTATATTAAACTTACCACCTTTGGATGTCACAAACGAATTCTAAAAGACCAAGTAACACCAAGATACTCACATATAGATGTAATGGAAGTAAACTTACCAATTAAAATTAGCTCTGATACCAAATAATGAGAGGAACCTTGATCAAAGGAAGATCAAAACCCCTTTCAAGTGCGGAAACCGTAGGAACGTTAATTGGTAAGGTAAGATAGATGGCTAATCAACCCAACAATCGCAATCGATTGAAGAACCAAAAAGATTATTTGATGAATGTTATTAAACCCCTAGGTCTCAATTAACCTAAGAACTCATGAATAGAGGAATAAATTGTTCAAGAACAAAGAATTCGGAATAAACAGAAATCTCACAAGAGAATTTCTAAACAAAGAAAAAAGCTTCAACTTTAATTCAATAATCAATCTATGAATTTATGAATACAATAGAGGCCTGTATATAGGCTACATAATTGAAATCCTAAATTAACTTGTGTAGACACCCCATTTTTCACCCTAGTAAATAAAATATTTTTCTTGGCCTTTACAATATGCATGCTCAAATGTTGCACTCATAGATTACTAATGTGATGTAACAATTTATTTAGTAAGGTGAATGGAGGAAAATACAAAAAGAGAAGACTTTCTCTCACAAATAAATCATCCAATCAAGACTCCCAAGTAGCAGACAAATGCATACCAAGAATAGAAGAAGGAGTAATCAACCTTGCTAAGTAATGTGCAATTAAGGAATGTAATCATTAGCACTTAGGCACATTGGACAATAGGTTGTAACTCAATTTTGGCCAAGAAAAAGGTCAAATATTCAGACAGCCTCACGAGGGCCGGTCCGACCCATTTCTGGCCGGTCCGGCCCAAGTGAGTTGTTTCTGAATTTTTTGCCTTTTTCTAAAAAATGGCAAAAGGGTAAACTCATAATCACTCCCAGGGGTATTTTGGGCATTTTGGGCCTCCAAAGAAGGGTGGATACTCCTCCTCCACCTATAAATACCACTGTATTTACTCCCTTCAACCACCTTTGAAGCTCCCTAATCACTCCTCACAGACACTTTTGAAATCCCCCATTAACTCACATTCTCTTGATCATCCTTAAGCATTAAGAGAAGTCCACTCTCTCTCATCAATCATCTTACTCTCTCTCTCTCCTCCATTAAACATTATCATCAAGAACACAAGCATTTTTAACAACCCAAAACACAAGATCACCAAGGATAATAAGAGCTAGAAAGCATAAAAGAGAGTTCATTAACTTGAACTTCTTTGATTCTTTCTTCCATCTTTGAATCCATCCACCTAAACTAAGGAGTATTCATCTTGTCCAAATTCATTGGGAGTAGGTGAGTTCATCTCTCATCTTTTAACACTTGTACAAGTCTTTTCCTTCTTTACTTTCATGTAAATAACTTGCAAACCCACTTGATAATGACCCAAGTGAGTATTATGTGTTCATCCTTCATCATAATATGAATGCATTTCCTTTCTTCTAAATGTTTGTTCTCCACTTGCTTATATATATATATATATATATACTATATATGCTAGCACATAATAAGTGCAAAGTCCTCCTAAGTATGGATTACAAATCCTACTTGGTGAGTTGATCATGTATTTACATCTCTTTACAATGCTTATATATATGCATACTATATATGCTAGCACATAATAAGTGCAAAGTCCTCCTAAATATGAATTACAAATCCTACTTGGTGAGTTGATCATGCATTTACATCTCTTTACAATGCTTATATATATATGCATACTGTATATGCTAGCACATAATAAGTGCAAAGTCCTCCTAAGTTTGGATTACAAATCCTACTTGGTGAGCTGATTATGCATTTATATTTTTTTATAATGTTTATACTATATATGCTAGCACATAATAAGTGCAAAGTCCTCCTAAGTATGGATTACAAATCCTACTTGGTGAGTTGATTATGCATTTACATTTCTTTATAATGCTTATACTATATATGCTAGCACATAATAAGTGCAAAATCCTCCTAAGTATGGATTACAAATCCTACTTGGTGAGTTGATTATGCATTTATATTTCTTTATAATGCTTATATTATATATGATAGCACATAATAAGTGCAAGTCCTCCTAAGTGTGGATTACAAATCCTACTTTGTGAGTTGATCATGTCTTTACATTTCACTAGCATTGTTTATATATATGCATATATATATATATATACATTATGCAAATGGATCTTCAAAGTATGGGTTTAAAATCACATCTTTGAATTCAATACAAGTCTTTTAATTTCTTGTACATACAAATGTGGTCCTCAAAGTATGGGAGTAACATCTCATCTTTGAGTTTCAATTAAACTTCTTTCTTCACATTTTTTTTACTTTTAAGTGACCATTAAAGGATCTAGAAATGAGGGAATGCATGTGTTCATGAACCTCACAAAGTTCACTCCCTTCTTGGAGTCTCAAGAGATGAATACACTAAGAGTCAATCCTAATCTAGTGATAATGGTCATTTTTTCTTTTAAAAAAAGTACATATTTCCTTCTAAATACTAATTTTCAAACACTCATATGCTTCCAAAATATCCTACAAATGATCGTGTTGTTTTCAAAATCTTTCAATGACTAGGATAATAATGCTTGAGGGATGACAAAGAAAGAAGCCTTACTTCTAAGCTTTCCTTGTACAAAATACATGAACATTCCCCTTTTCTTTACATGATTAAAGTGTAAATCCTTTTCTAACTTGCATGATTAAAATGCACATCATTTTCCTTTCAAATACATGACCAAAATGTACATCCTTTGCATAAAATGTAAATACTTCCTTTTTTCTTTTCACATGAATAAAATGTTCATTCTCTTTCTTTGCATGATTAAAAAGTAAATGATGATGAGACCATGCTTAGCTTTCTTTTGCATCCTTCTTGAATCCCATGTAAATCAACCAACCAACCAATTGATCGACCAATAGGAGACATGCATGCTAGAACAATATTAAGAGACCGCAAAGGGCAAATTGGGTGCCTAACCCGTTTCCAATTCGTAACCTAGCCCCCGGACCTATAATCTCTTACATTTAAAAGGCTTGTGCTTCCGAAGTCTTAAAATACAAAAGGAGGTGGCGACTCTCAATTTTTCATACAAAGTTGAGTAGTCACTAATGAGAAACCCGCATTGTACCAAAGTTCTCATCGCACATGCTCGATGACACGTTTCATCCAAGAAAACTCGATTAGTGCATTCATTAATCCGAGTGCGTCGAGAACAGGGGCTCTCACAACTTGGAATAAGAAAACTAGCAACTAGTAAATCCTAATTCAACTATGAAAAAGGAAAACTATTAAATAGGAAATCCTAATAAGAAAAGAATTACAATTCAAACTAGGAAACGATTTAAACTAGGAAACCAAATACGAAACTAACTACAAGGAAAATCCTTAGCGACTAGGAAATAGAAATAGGAAACTAACTAATCTGACTAGGAAAAGGAATTATCGCAACCTTCCGTAGCTCGATCCTGAACCTGCTCGCCCCCGAGCATACTATTGCTCGCGATCGAGCATGTTGAGCTCACACCGTCTTTAATCTCATCCTTGATCATCAATCCACCACAAAGTATCGATTCTGTCATCTTTTCCCTCGCCAAAGTAGGACTCCTTGTTGTAATATGATTTGTACGATTTTGAGCTTGACGAACCCTCATCAAAGGGACTCTGTTTTAACAACTAAGACTTAGGGCTAGTCTTAAGTTCGTTAAAACATGCTTTGTCACTTAGGATAATGACTAGATGCATACAGTGCCTAATCCCTTAGTATTAGGTCCCTTAGATGACTTAACATCAAGTAAAAATGTCATGACATTAATCAAATAGGAGAGATTGTTAGGATTTAGTTTTCTTTTTACATTTGATTAATTGCCTCAAAATATTTTTAGTATAATGTCCATTTATTAGATATACAAGCTTACATATATAAATAGACATTTAGCAATAATATACTTACAAAACAATTTTTTATGGCTTTATAATAGAAAGGTATCCGCATATTTTATGTCAAAGACAAAGTAGTCTTTTTACAATTCAAGTCCTCTACCGAAAGCCTTTATGCTGAAGTAATAATTTTCTTCAATAGGAGGCTTGCACGATGAAGGCTGCCGATAGAGTCTTCCGTTCAAGACTGCATTCGTTTTCGAAAAACTTCTCTAACATTTTCTCCAATATTTGAATTCAAATATCTTCTAGAAGGAGTAACGTACACAAGGACACTTGTCATCATTTTTACAACCCAGTACAATCGTGAGGATTGACAGAATTTCTCTCCAACGTATAACAACACATAAAGACAAAATCTATTATGAATTTCTCAACAACTCAAGTCAGCAATCAACATGTGTCCTCTGAGCAGACTTCTTGTAGTCCTCTTGATGAGAGAACCCTTAATCGATGGAAGCGATTAAGAACCCTTTCAACAACGGAAACGTAGGAACGTTGATTGAT
>JAOWAN010083814.1:0-10267 GCA_028566635.1 Lobelia cardinalis
CTTTCGTATGAATCACGATTGCACTTAGCATGTGCAACAAGCCGTTAAACCCCTAGGTTACCCCTAGTGGACGAGTTTTCTCTCGTGAGGGTTTGCAGAGAATTTATCCACAAAATTCTGTAATATACATGACAGAATAACATGCATGACATATATAGCATGATCTTGAAACATGTAGCACTATCAAACATTTGTAGTCACACATAGTTTCACATAATATCACATAATAAAGGATACGTTCTCATGGTTGCAGATGTCGATCCTTATGACTCCCTATCAGACCCGTCGATCTCTCCCTAACACCACCTAACCGGTCACCGCTGCAGCACGGTGCCAGGCGTCATACACCGTCATGCCCACTCTAGGACCCTGAACGATATACACACATAAATGGCTTCGGAAGTCATGTCTCCTGACGGGTCAGTACCCATCCCAGGCCGAGCATGACCTTCCTCAGCGAGGTATACCCCTCTTTATATGGATTCCCATATCGGAATCATTTCTCATGTCACCTTAGAACCATTTCATCAATAACGTTCATCAATTCTACCATGTGATAGAGTACTCATGGCTATTCGATATAACATATGTATGTGATATCAACATCACATATTTAGCATTCACATTTCATTATCATATCAATAACGTGTTCCACCATTCGATGAAGTATACATGATCATTCCATGTAACATATATAAACTTATGGTATTAACATTTCGCCATTGGCATTTCTATTTTCATAACTTATCAGGAACATTTTCTAACATGTGATAAACTACACATGATCATTATTCAACATAACATATACTTGTAACCTAACATTTCAATCTTGGCATTTCACTTTTCATAGCATAGAAGTAACGACTATCATTTCAATCATAGCTCGATAAAATCAATACAATATCTTGACATGTAAGTACTTGATAAGATGGTATATTATTTAACACATATGTTCATCTCATCTTAATTCATTTGTCCAATCTTAATAGACTAGATATTACATTTGTTTCATTTGTTTATAATTTCAAGTAAGCTTTTAAAGAAATGCCTATAGTGTGATTTAAAACGAATGAATGATTAAAACGTTCATTCTCATTATAATCTAAATTTTCTTGAGTTGGGTAAGGGTTTTTACTTTATTACATATCTCATGATGTTAATTTGGTTCAAGTTCTTGACTTGATTTACTTGATAAAATTCATTCATTATATTGGAGTATTTAGATCCATCAAGAAGATATTAATTTTATTCTTTATTCTTAGTTAAATTTTAATCTAGTACGTAGGAGTCACTCCACGACAACTTCACCGAATAACCTAGATTAAATCCAATATTGCAACATATGACCATGTTAGTTGTTATATAATTAACTTACATATGCTCTTTAATTCCTTTCAAAGGGAGAGAATTGAGGATCCTTTTAGGATATTATTCCTGTTGGGTTAACTATTTTGTTAATGCTTAAAACATGAGTTAATTAGGTTTTCTAAGGGGTTACCAAGCGATACACCAAGGAGATAAAAACGGGCAACTTCTCTACCCACTTCATCCCGAATTTCTTGTAACTACACTTTCCATCCTCCACACTCAACCCTAGGTGAGCAAGTGATCTAAAATCAAATCAAGAAACAATCCTATCATCTTTCAACACTTCTTCAATAATTGATTTCAGCAACTTAGACATTTTATCAAACACTTAATAGATATTCTAAAGGTTACTCGAAATAGATTTTTAACTAATTTTCTACAGTCAGATTTGAAACTCCATATCTGCCATGAGAAAATTCCTTCAATTCTGATTTTACTATCCAAGTAAGATATACGAGTTAGCTTTCTAAGGAAATATCACAATTGAAAATCCATCTTATATTGAACTCTCTATGCCTATTTTATTCAGGTTCATATAGAATCAATATCTCTGTATTATTATATTCTTCAAATATTTACTACAATTCCAAATATTACTAATTCTATATATCTATAAAATAGACTCCTGGAGCTACACTTTATACTTTAAAATAACTTAAATTGATAAATTATATATCAATTTAAACACGGGGCATGTGCTCAGAATCTTGACAGCCTAATAATAGTAAGTTACACGAATTATTTGAGATGATTTATGACCTCAGAAATTTATGAAATTTTAGGGAGAAACACATGATTTAGAGTTAAAAAAATATATCAAAATTTTAGAATTTTCTACCATATGGATTGCTACCAGTAATTTCATAAAGATAGAATACTTAAAAAAAAATAGATTAGAGACAATACAAAGAGTAGGGAAGAGGAATTTTCTCACCTTTAAAATTTCTCTTTCTCTTCTCTCTTGCTGCAGAGATTCTCTTCTCTTCTTGCTTTTTATTCTTTTCTTTTATGCTAAATTATGTTGTGTGAAATAGAGGAAAAAAAGAGAGAAAATATTTAGCTTGTATAGTCTCTTTTCCTTGGTAGGTGTCCTTCCACGGTGTGATGACAATCCAAGGAGAGGACACACCTCCATTTGGGTTCTAGCTCATCAATCTAATGGTGCTTAGTCACCAATTTAAGTTAAAATTGCACCTAAACCCCTTCAAGTTTTGTTGCTTTTCCTACCATCCTCTAATTTACCCCTTATGCTCACAAGTCCTCCCTATTAGGTTATTAGCCATGATCAACTACCAACCTTTGTTATATTTTACTAATTAGGATTAGTATTATCATATTATTTATTATTATTAAAAAAATTAATTGATGTAAAAATTGTGGGACCTTACACACACACAGAGAGAGAGAGAGAGAGAGAGAGAGAGAGAGAGAGAGAGAGAGAGAGAGAGAGAGAGAGAGAGAGAGGAGGGGCGACGGCTATAAAGATTCGGTGTGTGGCCGTAGTTGAAGGAAGGAAGTGGGTGATGGTGGATTTAGTGCTGGGTTGCTATCGAATTCTAGGTGGTGCGATGGTGGTTGTAGAAAGTGGTGATATAGGATATGGGGGTAATTTCAGTTGGAGGTGGGTTCGTTTGGATGAAGGTTGAGGCGCCGAAAGTAGCGGTAAATAAGGGGTCGGGTCGTTATTAAGGTATATTTTAATTAGATATTATTTTAATTAAGATATTAATTATAATGGATGGATAAGGGGTCGATTCGCTAGGAGGAAGACATGGAGATGGAGATGGATGGTGTTGGGTGAAGTGGTGGTGGTGCCTGGCGGCGGTAGCTATGGTGTTGGTGGTGGTGGTACAATAGTAGTTTAATTAAGGTATATTTTAATTATGTATTATTTTAATTAACGTTAATTATAATTAAGGTAAAATTTAACTAGTGTAAATTTTGATTAGAGAATATTTTAATTATGGTAACATTTAATTATGATTATATTTAATTAGGGTATATTTTAATTAAGATATTAATTGTACTTAAGATAAAATTTAATTAGGATAATACTTAATTATAGTTAAATTTAATTAAAATTAGATTTAATTAGAATTAGATTTAATTAAAATAAGATTTAATCAGGGTTAGATTTAATTAGTATATTATTTTTATAATTAAAATGATTTAAAATTTATATATACATTTAATTATAAAGTATTATTTTAAAATTAAAATTTAATTTACGTAAGATTTTTAATTAAATTTAGTATTATTTTTATAATTAAAATAAATTAATATTTTTTAACTGTGTAATCTTTAATTATATTTAACCCCTTTAGTTTACCAAGGTAGAAAAAATATGAAAACATCCATGAAAAACTTACATATCATGCACGTCAGTCATTGTCCGTACGATTTCTGTCGAAAATTATTAACTTTGCAACAAAAAAATAACTTCAGGATTTAAGACGCACTTTCTCGAATAGGGGGGCTCTTTTGACATTTTTACGAAAACTTCATAACCTAAAATACGATTTAAAAAAAATATACGTAGTAATTAAAAAAAAATGAGACGGTGGAGTATTATTTTTTAAATATTAAATTGAATTTTTGTGAAGCTTTCATTTCAAAATAATTGTCTTCATTTAAAATGGACAAATATTTAGTAAAGTAATTAACTTAATAAATGTGTGAAAAAGAAGTATAATTAGTTGGAAGTTCAAAAGATATTAATTTTTTCCTTTTTATTCCAAACAAAAAAGTGAACTCTTGGAACATTTATTTTGAAATGGAGAAAATTAATTTTTTGATTTAATTTGATGTGGAATTCCTTCCCCGTTTGATTTCCTACACATCTTCACTACTTACACGCAATAAAATAGAAGATAATTTTAGTATTTACTTTGTATCCCGCAGTGTTTTCAGACCCTTAATTTTCAAAATAAAAATTTTTCTTTTTCTTTTTCCTGAATATCAGAACTGTCAATTGACATTCCTAGTAGAGAGGGTAGAGGGTACATTACACCCTTATGGAAGATAGGTTCAACCTGTTTACGCTTCCATCGTTCATTGTAAAAAACACCAAACATCAATTTCGTTAGGAGGGGTATGTAGATCAGTCAATGAATTGGTGGGTTTGTCATGTAATTACTTGAAAACTCAGGGTGATTAGTACTAAAGGAATATCACATGAAAAAAAAATTCATTATCACCATATTTATTTTGTGAGCGAAAAACCACCACGAGATGTTCCGGTCTTTGGCGTATGTATGGGGAATGACTGTTCTCTTTCCAAAGCCTAAAGTCATCTTTTGAGCCCACAATGACAAAAAAAGGGCCAACATTAATTTGACAAGAAGCTGTTATAATAAAGTCCAACTTCAATTATGAATGCACTGTAAATCTAGTAATTTCAAGTGAGAGGCTAAAAGACCTATATTAACCAATATAAACTTAATTTACAAATAACATATTGCACCATAATTTAGAGATAAGAGGGGGAGTAATATTTATGATTATTGCCTTTTATTTATTACTTTATGGATCAAAATTAATTGTGAATGGGCGCGTTTCAATAGGAACCGTGAGTAGGGGTGGTAATAATAGACCCAATCCAATTAATCCAACCCAAAATAAATCAAAATTAACTCAATGGATTAGTCTAATAAGACTCAATAAGCTATTGTGTTTAATTGAATAAATCCAATAAGACCCAATAACTTATTGGGTCTTATTGGGTTTATCCAATTAAACCCAATAGTCCACGAATATGTCTTCGTCTTAATAGCGTATCCGTCTTCTTAATTTATAAATCTCGTTTTGGCGTCTTTCACACCATAATCGCACCTAGGAGTGGTAAAAATGAACTCAACCCAATTAATCCAACCCAGAATAAAAATAAAATTGACCCAATAGATAAACCCAATAAGACCCAATAAGCTATTGGGTTTAATTGGGTAAACCCAATAAGCTATTGGGTCTAATTGGGTTTATACCCAACCCAACCGATAAACCCAAATTGCCACCCCTAACCGTGAGAACCATTGGAACTGTCGACACAGTAGCGAAATTATTAGTGTGTTTGAAAATTCACGAACGCGGTACAAAAAAATTGTTACTGTGTTCGTGAATTCAACGATCAAGATTGATCGTACGATTCCTATGATATTTAGATTTTAGTTGAGCGACGCTCTAGTTGAAAATGCAACTTCAATATTCAGTTTGGTGAATCATATATAGATCCCCAACTAATGGATTTTTGGTTTATTGCTGGTGAAATCTTGATCATAAGAATCTTGAATGCGTACAAAGTATGAGAGACTGTTAAAATTCGAGGTTTCATTTCAAAATTACTTGATAATGGAAGAAAGAGTTTAAAAGTTTTATTAAGTAGTTATGAAGCACGTTTGTTCGGGAAAGTAACGGGATTGAGGCTGACAATCACATGGACTCTTTTGATCTGTTTGAATGATACTGAGGAAAGACATTATTGGTCATTGAACTCATGTATGTATATAAAATTTGCTCTGATATCATCTTAAATTCTAAAATTTCAGTCTCTACGATCATTTACGATCTCTTTAAGTCGAATAATGTTTCACTAGAGACGATTGATTGAAGGACGGGCTAGGGCAAAGGACTTATAGCTTTCTGATATTGAATTCTAGTGCTCTCGATCCATAGATGTCTTGGTCTTCCTAACCTCATAAATGAGTATAAAGGAAAGAAGGATTAAATAAGCAATTTGGAATTTATGTTTTTGAATAATCTTAGTTTGTAGATTAATTAATTTTTCAATAATTTACAATATTTAAAAAAACATATTGCACTGATGTGATAGATATACATGTGAAATTTAACATGAAATAGCTTTCATATATGCTATTGGATCATTAAAATAACCGATTCATTATTAGTAGAATAATGAAAAATTATGAAAAAAGAAAAAGAAAATTAAAATTATAACGATCGAAATTTCGAAAATCTTAGTACTCAAAAACAACTCACAGATTTGCTCACTTAAGCCTTAAGTCATCATTCTTTCATACATCTTGTGGCCAAGTTAATGTGATAAAAAAAATTTCATTCAATTTGGGGGGATAATGATATTAGTAAGAATAAGGAATCTACTTGTGTACAGTAGACTTGCGAAAATTTTAAAGTTTAGTTATTTCCCGCATATTATAAATAGGTGTAATCTCTGTAATATAATAAAAAGAGTGTTATTTTTTTTACGATATTATTGATACTCTATAGTCTATACTATTCAACCATTGACTTAAGAACTTTCTCATTGAATAAATTTGATAGTCAATCAATTATTGATTAATTTTATAAACTTTAATTGAGTTCGTTACGAGAATGCGTTAAAATTTTGATTGGAAGAAATCAAGGTCGTCCCTGTAATTTTGGAGGCCCTATTTTAATTTTTAAAAGTAGGCCTCTAATTAGTGAAAAAAAATTGTTTCAGTAAGATTCTTCTATTTTTATGTTATTTCATTTTAAAATAATTTTTTATTTCTAAAATAATTTCAATCTAATGGTATACACATATTAACATATATATATATATATATATATATATCCTTAGTATCGATGAAATTGAGAAAAAAAAAATTAAGACGGAGGGAGTAAAATTTGATAGATATTAAATTAAACTTTTATAACGGACAAAAAAATGATATCTTTTTCGTTTCAAAATGAATGTCATCATTTGAATTGTACAAACGTTTCGTAAAGTAGTTGACTTAACAAGTGTGTGGAAAAAAAAGAACTAGTTATAAATTCGAAAGAAATAAACTTGTAATTTAAACTCTTTATTTTTGTTTTGAAAAAAAGAAAGTAAATAATTATTTTGGAACATTTAAAAATAATAATGAACATTATTTTGAAATGGAAGAAATAAAGTTTTTTAAATCAATTTATTGATGTTTCTCTTATTTTTCTATATTATGCATTTAATTAAATGAAGTTGTGTCTAAATAACTGAACTAAAATGAAAAAGTTGGGCCCCTTAATTTTGGACGCTCTGTGCGATCGAGCACTTTTTAGTGTGCTCAGAAGCGGCCCCGGAAGAAATTAGCATTGGATCAAGAATACTATATCGTATAATATTGTGTATTATTGTATTGATCATCATATAAAATATATTAATATGATGTATATGGAAAAAATTAAAAGTTATTTTTTTTTTTACCCTCGATTGATAATTTAAAGTGATGTGAAAAAAGATGAGAGAGGAAAGAGAATGTAATGTCATGTGACATGTTTTAATTGATTTATAAGAATATATATGAATAGAAAATATAAAAAAATTTAGATAATAATATAAAAATATTATATTTAATTTGCGATTGCATATAATCATATACATTATATATAGTTATAGATAATGATACTGAATTTATGATCCAAACCTTAGTCGTCGTTCTTGTAATTCAACTCAAATTTGATATAATCAAAAGACATCAATTAATAAAAGTCAAGATTGATTCACATCACACACACACACACCGGCTCAACGGTGTGAGTGGGGGTAAAAAGGGGGGGGGGGAGGGGAAGCTGAGAGGACAGTATAAGTAAAAGGAAATTTTGGCTTTAGAAAAATGGTTGAAAATAAAC
The DNA here is from genome assembly GCA_028566635.1 of Lobelia cardinalis. Classification (NCBI taxonomy): domain Eukaryota; kingdom Viridiplantae; phylum Streptophyta; class Magnoliopsida; order Asterales; family Campanulaceae; genus Lobelia; species Lobelia cardinalis. The sequence continues at coordinate 7,975 of JAOWAN010083814.1, forward strand.
TTTTGAAGCAAATTCTTAGGTCAAAAAGATAATTAAAAAAGAAAACTGCATATGGGAAAGAGAGAGAATTATGAAGCTTCAAGTATCGGTGGTATTAATCTCCTCCGTCTAATTTGCTTGGTTTTGATTATCTTTTCCTCATTTGCGCCGCCGGTACAAGCCCAAGGTTAGCTACTACTTTCTTCAGTTAGAAGTTTGTTCTTAAAACATTTTTGTTTTTTTTTTCTTGGAAAATCTAGCTTTAACAAACATATAAGATATTCATCCAGCTATATATTCGTAGATTAAATTTGTTTGTAAACCTGAGAAAATATGTGTTTAAATAATCGTGGAGTGGTCCGCTTAAATCAATAATTAGTAAATTTTGTATAGTACAATACACATGGATAGTAAAAGATAAAAATAGTCACATTTGTTTTCAATGCCACACTCTTTTGCAAAAGAAAAAAAAATAATCTCATAAGGTATTACAAATATTTTAAGAATATAACGTAATATGTTTATACCATATATTTTGTGACTTATTAAGGAACAAAATTATTTACTTAGGCACACAGATTAAACTATGTTTTTCTTCTTTTTGGTACATGAACAAGAATATTACGTTCAATTGAACAATATAATAAACGTGTCAAAGCAACAAAGATCACACACCGAAAAATGACACTGCCGGAGGAACCTTCAGAAACATTTTATGTATTGAATGGACTGAAAGAATTTGTCGCAGGGAAAATTAACCTAAATTTAAATCTGGAATTAACATTTTTATTTTATTTCTGAGTTTCTCAATTGTGGTCTGAACGTTTGCTTTATTTCCATTGAAAGGGTTCCGGAATACACCAACGGCCGGGTTTAATAATTGGTGTGGTAGCCTGGCGTGTGGAAGAGGCTCAGGCCACGGACCAGGACCTGTCTCTTTTGGTAGATCTTCTGTGCAAGCCTTCGCGGAGAAGAGGATCCACAACTGAAAAAATAAACGTGATATATTGTCACGAACAATCTACATATATAATAAATGTTTGTTATGTTAATTTGTCATGAATAATTAATAAGAAATATTAGTTTTTTTTTTTTGGTTTGATTGGTAATAAGAAATTTTTTTTTTGCCTTTACTAATAGTTTAAATATTTATGAAAAATGTTTCTTATGTACCGTTATGTTTGGCATTTTATGTAATGAGATGCTAGTACAATTTATAATGATGTTTTAGGGCTTCTTGTATGCAGCGGATTGGGAACTAAGGGGTGGCTTAGTAGTAGAGCTGAACTTTACAATATGTAAGGTCTCAGGTTCAATCCCTTCCCATGCCCCTTTAGTGCTAAAAAAAAAAAAAAGTATACAGCAGATTAAAAATAAAGTATTTCTAAAAACGTACCAATTTATTAACTCGACGTTGATGTGTTTGTGCTTGGTGTACCATATTAAAAACGGAGTTTCTAATTCAAGTGTTCATAAACAACGATCATTTTAACCATCCGCTACTTTTCTCAATATTTTAGTATATAGATACAACTCTTAACAATTGTCATTCGGAGTGACTTTTTTCCAGTAAATTGAGTGAATAATCCACAGCAAAGAAGGTATCCGCTAAAAGGCTTCCCGTTGGAAGAAGACTTCAAGGCTTTTTTTGAATTAATTCTCATAATAACCCGTGATTAATTAGGAGAAAACGTTACAACCGTTTCAATTTATGCAATTATCCACATTAATTTTGTTGCTCACTACCCATTATTTTAGTAGCAGTTTTCCAACGATTGAGATATAGTAAAACAAACTCTCAGTGTCAAAAAAAACAATTGGTATTATAGACGCACTAGCGTCTAGTGCATAGTACGCCCTCGTTCAAAAAATGTGTATTACACGCGTTTGGGGCCCATTGCATAATTAATTTAGGAAACAAACTAATTAATGCAGTAATTAATGTGATATATATGCTCTTTTTGTTATATTTCATGCTTTTTCAAATCACATTAATTACGGAATTTATTCTCTTCCGTCAATCAAGGCACCTACCTATAACAAATTTAATTATAAAAGAATTTCACTCATTTTAAGAGAGAAATTAATATATTAAGCATCTAGATTAAGAAAGATTATATATATAACCATCATATTCTTTTTCATATACATCATACTCTTTCGTATATTCAGCATAATTTTTTTTATATTATACATAATTTTTAATATATAATTATCATAATCTTTTTCATATACACCATACTCTTTCGCATACTCAGCATACTCTTTTTCATAGTATACATAATTTTTTTTTAGTTTACGTTAAAATGTTTAT
>JAOWAN010083835.1:0-10265 GCA_028566635.1 Lobelia cardinalis
TCAAACTTACACACAAGCATGAGCGGTCACTAAATGAGAAAACCCGCGCGTTGTACCAAAATTCTCATCGCATCCGTGGCGCGAGGATTATATCAGGGGTTCTCACAGCATTTTATATCACATTATGTGCATTATTTATAGCCTTTATGTGCATTGGACGCTCCTAACACATCGAACCCTTAGGCTCTCATCAGATTTTGCGAGCAAATGCATAGTGGTATGCTTACAGTTCATTGACCTCTAATTAGATTAATTACCAAAAATGATGCTAATAAATTACTTCTTTTAGATAGGGTGGCTTAAGCATATAATAAAAATAATGCCCAAATCTATTTTAAAAAGTGCATGTTGAAGCCCCCTTGAAAAGAATATTAATTATTTATATACTAAAATGTGAACTTTTTTAATAACAATTATCAAATTGGGCTAATAATAAGTAATGATAAGAAAGTCCATATTCATATTGTTTTAAAATAACTATCCCATTTTTTAAGATAAAAAAGGGAATATTTATTTTGAAATAACACTCATGATTATGCCAAATAAGGAGTTTAACTCGACAATGAGTTTGAATCTTAGTCTGAACTTTAATTCAGACAAAGGGATAGAATAGAGTTGATCAAAAGGAAACATTGCAACCATTTGACAAACTGATAGACTCCAAATCATTCATATTTTTTTTTAACTTAATGCTCTGTTTAGACCTCAATCACGAATTACTGAAAAATAAAAATACAAGAGAAATGGTTTTTCAAGATCAATATAAAGGGTTTAATTACGAGGCAACATATATTGAGAGTCTTTCTACTACGTTTTGAGATGACTTTATTTCTATTTCTGTATATAATAAGTAAAACGAAATTTGCACGTGCTACTTATGAAATATACATTTTTCTTTTTTAAAATAATGTTTGACCTAGTTTTAATTCAAATATTACATTTTCTCAACTACCAAATGTATATGTACAGATGAATGAATATTAACACATGAAAAGTTTAAAAGTTACACTTTACATGAAAATGAGCGATAAACCCAAAAGTTATCTACAAAAAAATTGTTATACTTCCTCCCTAATAAAATAAGTGACATTTTTTATTTATTTCTTAACATCCTAAAAACTACTTTTGTTACTGAAATTTGTTCATAACTCAAGTAACAATATTTTTTAGCTAGATAAAGATTACCATGCATTTTGGTGGAGTAATCGTGATTTTGTATATATATATTTTTTTTGTTTTTATGTTCTTTAGATGGAAATGACTGTAGTTAATTGCGCCCAAATTTTAAAATGCGACTACCTTTACCCAGTTCAATATGCACACTTCTAATTTTGGTTCTCTGGCATGAATATAATATTGCAAAATTTCTTTTGAGAATTTTAGAACACTTAATATGTCTATATTTTATTCTATTTCTATAAATATTTTTGATATATATATATATGATTATGCTCAGTATCATCATCTTCTTCCTCTTTATATTGATATATAAATTGATCACGAGTATTGAAATTGTTGCCTTCTGTGGTATTTCTCGACCATCTAACATTATTGTCTCTCCATTACTACTCGTTGTACTGATATAGTTGCATATCGTATACTCCCTCCTTCTAATTTAAGTGTAAAGTATATTGAAAAATCACTCACAAATATTCATCAAACATGACACTTATTTTGGAATAAAGGAAGTAATATATTTTACTCATACTTATCACTGAGTACATTATTTATTAAGTTTATAAGGATTTTGTCATAACTAAACCACATGCATAATGTTATTTATCTTTAAAAAAAAAATTGTAAATCGATCAGAAATTTACACATCTCTCTTGCTTTGGTTCTAATTTACGTTGATGCTCCACTAGCATATTTTTAGCAAAATCAATGTATCTCACTTTATTGCTTCTGTTTTCTAATACTGATCAAATTCATTCTCTAATAACTCTACCATATGCCCTCTCTAAATTAATAACAAAATGCCTTTTCAAACAAAAAATCAATAAGTAAACCGTAAATGTTCAACGTCCTTGTAGCCATGTTCCTCGTGACTTTCCTGACTATTGTCCCAACTGTTGAGGGAGCTACAGGTGGCCCAATGAGGTTGATGAAAGACAACGGTGGTCATGATGATGTCCCTCTCCAAGATTAAGTTCTTGAAGTTTCCCTTTTTGCCTGTTATCTGGTTTCCTTACCCTTACTAATCTGTCTATTATACTGGCAATGATAGAAGAGGAATGCTTGATGAAAAGGCTGATGAGGGCATCTTTGTTTGCTATATGATAGGACTCAAAATATATTTAAATTATTGTGTATTTTTATGATTATTTTGACTTAGTTTTATATAATTTTATGCTTAGTAAGGTTAGTTTTTGATATTTCAAAAATTCCAAGCTATTTATGCCAAAGTAAGAGAAATGGTGCAGTTTGGAGCTTAAAAGGACCAGTTCGAAGATTATGGAAGTTTAAGGGCTGAAGCAGAAAAATACATAGAAGATTTTGTATGGATTTGGCAGAGAGCTAGTCACGGCCGTGCCAGCTGAGGTCACATCTGTGCCACATTTGTACGGGGTTTTTGGGCTTTATTGTATTTAGGATTGTTAGTCCTACCGAAAAGGAGATCAACTAGAGGGAGGGGGTGAATAGCTTATTTGAAAACTTAAAATTGATTTTAAAACTTTAGCATTGGATAAGAAAACTTAAGTATTGAGCATATAGTTGTTGCGGAAGTACTCTAACAAAGTTTTAACTACTAAAGTTTCTTCTCCTTAATTATGAATTAAGCAGTAAACCTTAAGCAACCAGTTTTAGATAGAAGCTTATGAAAATCAATTGAAAACTTAAGCAAGTAAGATAAAGAGGAGATAAGTAGGCAAACACTTTGTGCGAGTGTGAGCTGCCGAATCAACTAGTGACGTCAGCAAGCTTAAAGAACATAAATAACTTCAAACAAACTTAAGCAAGAATGAAAGCACACGGCAATATGAAGTCGTTCGGGGTATTAAATAAGTTATATTACGATTTGTGATGTGTACTACTTATTAATTTTCACTAAGTTATTCAAAACTTTTTAGCCCAACATTTTAGGCTTAAGTAAGCACCTAGTGATCACTAACGGATCGTGTACACAAAACTGTGCCTATCCTAAGATGGTTTGTTTGAACGAATGTGCTCTCTCTCTCTCTCTCTCTCTCTCTCTCTCTCTCTCTCTCTCTCTCTCTCTCTCTCTCTCTCTCTCTCTCTCTCTCTAATTATTTTTTTAGAAGAATCAGGACGACACTTGGCGGGAATGGTTACCCATTTTATTAATTTAAAAAGGAACATACAAGGAGGAGGACTATCAATTGACTCACTTGATGTAGCCAAACCTCTAAATGAAATTACAATTAATATAAATGATAGAAGAATAAAACTATCTGTGTTGTCTAAATTGACTATAACCATCCCTATCTTGTTTGAAACAAATCTGAACAGCCCTTGGAAGATCTTGAAAATTCATGTACTGAATAGACTGCTGATTAACATGTGCTACACTAGCCAGGGAGTCTGCTAAGCAATCAATGTGCCTCCATGGATGTTATTAATGGGGAGGCACTCACAATGATTGATTATACATTGTTTAGGCTGGATATTAAAAGGTTGAAGGAATGTGTGTATGAAAGAGCACAAGCTTTTAATGAAACTTATCAAGGGCTCTCTCTATGATCTTCAATGCATGTATAGACACCAATCAGCACTCTACCAGCCAACATTTCTTCCACCTTCAAATATGCTATTTGTAGAGGAATCCTTCAATTTGGCTCCAAACTTGGGCAATTTGAGTTTTGGCTTTTCCATAGATTAAATCCATTGAGTTGACTTTATGTATATGATAGGGTAGTGTGCCTATGTTTGTTCTTGGAAGAGCTGTCTCGTATCATAGAAGACCTGCAATGTTTACAAAGCTATAAGTGGAATGTTTTGTTAGTGACAGATGAGTTTTATCAATAAAGTGCAATTGGCATTTTGGTATAACAATGAGTAGTCATCGAGTGGGGCATAAAAAAACGTTATCTTATTAGATGGCTTATTTCTTGATGACCAATTTTCATTCCAACTGTTATCTTAAATCCATTGATTGTTGATTGAGTGGCTCCAGTTTTAATTTTACAAAATGGATTAAGCTTTACGCTCCATCAGCAGCAATTTGAGCAGCCTTGGTTCCATCTCATAAGTGATAGCTTAAGCTATCAAACTTTAAGCTTGGTCTCTTATGATTAAGCAGCCACATTTGAACTGATATAAGTACCACATTTGAACATCCTTTGTCTTTGACCATTGTTAGAGAGAGCCTGTAAATAAGTTTTTGACATTGTTTGATAACAATGGCCCGTAGAAGTAAAAACATTAGAAATGAGGGGTCCAAGGTTTAAGCATGAGTGAATGAGCTTAAGCAAATTAAGATATTGATCTAACAATCTCCTCATATTTTCTTAAGGTCATTCCTTCCAAAGCTTTTACTAGGTTGAACAATGTGGAACATGTTAAGCACACTCTACCAATTTCCAGGGAAGTTCAACCATGTAAATATTTTGATACATTCACTATGGAAAAGATGCATATTGAGCTTGATGTTAGAACTAGGGTGAATGCCATGGGCATTGGTAGCATGCTCTTGGCCGATTGGCTTAGTTATAGTGTAATGACATGTGAGTTTCTTGCTACCTTTGTTCATGATCGTCCTACTAATGAAGTCAAATTCCGATTGGGCAATCATGCGTATGTTTTACATAAAAATGACATTGCCAATATTTTTCATTGGCCAAATGTGGATACGGTGGAATTGTCGAAAGGCGATGAAGCTGAATTTTAGAATGAATTGACTGAGGGGCGTGTAGGTGCGTATGCGCCAAAGCGAGCTAACATCTCCGCTGTGAGATCGTTTTCTTTTCGTTATTTTCATAGAGTGCTTGCGCATACGATCACCGGTAGAAGTGATAGCCATCACAAGGTCACCAAATGTGATCTTGATATATTGTTTAATTTTCATTATTCCCATCATATTGATATGACTATTGTATTGCTTAAGAGGTTTAAGCAGGTACAGACTAGAAATACTGGTAACATTGTTATCAGAGGTTTTATTACTTCAATTTCTATGCATTTGACAACTTTCAGTCCTGATACCACTAACCTCTATGCTTCCGAGGGAGAGGGTAGAATGCAGAGAATTGATGGTAACGTCATGGCCAATATGGGGCTTATGATGAGAGGTAGGTCGAGTCAATGGCATAATTTAGGCCGCACTGAAGACCCATATGGAGAAGAAGTTTTTGAGGGAGAATCAGAGGAGGAAGAGGAGGATCGTCCTTAATTGGGACATATGCAAGGTACCAATCTATTAAAGAGACCACCCCCACCCCCCCACCCCCCACAACAATAAGGTCAATATCAACCTCACAGTTTTGGGCAAGCTCCCAATTTTGACCAGTTTAATAACGAGTTTGGGACGTTTCTTCGAGAGAAAACCCAACGACTCTATCGTTTTGGTAAGGAGATCTTCGCCACACGTTGGTCCCTTGAATTGCGATCTGAGCTGCTGGCTCAATTTTTTGCGTTTATGCGGTTTCATCCGCAACCGTCTATATTAATTTCTAAAACCTCAATCAACTTATAAAATCTAAAAGCATTAATGAATCCTAAATTAATTTCTAAAACCTCGATCGAGTTATAAACCCTAATTGCTAGTAAATCTTATTATCTTTATTTTTATTTTCTATTTTTATTTTCTCTTTTCAATTGCTATTTTATTTTTAAAAAAATTCTAATTTTATTTTCTAGTTTTATTTGTTGTTTTATTTTCTATTTTAAATTATTGTTTTAACTAATTTTTATTAACATATTTTTAATTGATTATATTTAATTATTCTATGTTTTGGTTGTTTTATTAATTATTGTATAAACTTTTTTACTACTGCAATTTTTTAATTAACATATTTTTGTTTATTATGTTATTTTTTTATTTTATTAATTGTTTTATTTACTATTTTAATTAACAGTAATATTATAATGTTCTATTTTAATTTACTGTTTTAATTTTTTTATTTACTTTTTTTTAATTAAAAAAATTTTATTTACTACTTTTATTGTTTGAATTTTTTAAAATCAGTTTTATGACATTTAATTTTTATTTTTGTTTTATAATTTTTACAGTTTTTATTTTTTTGTTATTTATTTTCATTTTAAATTAAAAATAATACCAAATAAGTCACAAAAAATTACATAAATGTTCATATAAATTCATAAATATTCAAATAATTCATAACTAATCATATAAATTCAGAAATATTCATATAAATTCAAAAATAATTACAAAGGTGGGGGAGGGGCTCGAAGAACATACCTGTGACGCGAGAATTCCGTGGAGCAACGCGAGAGAGGGAGAGTGAGCGCGAGAGTGACGCGAAAGACGGAGAGAGCCAAGAGATTGAGCGAGGGAGATCGCCGGTGAGAGAACGAGTGTGAGAGATTGAGAGAGGGAGATCGCTGGAGAGAAGGAGGGAGGAGGTGCGGCAGCTAGGGTTCTGGGGGAGGGGTAAAATTTTGAAGGAGACGAGATTGAACTCGACTGGTGGAGGAGACGAGTGTCTGGGGGATTATATAATTCAACTTAGCGACGGACTCCGTCGCTAAATCGACTGTCGGCGTCGCTAACTAGTCAAAGACCATTAATTGAAAACTCTACTAAACATAGCGACATAGTCCGTCGCTATATTAAAAAAACCAGCGACGGCATCTACCTTCGTCTGCGATGGAGGTCCGTCGCTAAACTTGGCGCCAAATTTCTGCCAATTTTAAGCGCGAGTTTAGCGACGGGGTGGATACCTTGCGACGGCATTTTATTTATTTAGCTATGGAGTCCGTCGCTATAGTTAGTAGACTTTTATTTAATTGACTTTTGACTACTTAGCGACGGCGCTGCCAAATTAGCTGCGGACTCCGTCACTAATTTGTGACACCAAGAGTTCGTCGCTAATTTGCGACGCTAAGAGTTCGTCGCTATATCTTCCGTAGCTAATCACTATTTTTCTAGTAGTGGCAGAGAGAGAGATACAGGAGACGGGAGGAGGAGCACAGAGAGAGATGAGAGATGGGAGACAGGATTGGGGAGGGGAGAGACGTGAGGGGCGGAGGGAAGAGGGTGGGGTTGGGTTTGGTTTTTTTTTTTTTATTTCAATATACACCCTAAACTTTACGTGGCGGTAAATTAACAGAAAAATTCTTAAAAAAAACTCATGTGTTTTGCGCGCACGTGAGTTAAATTTCGTTAAGTTTCTAACAAAATCGTCAAAAAAACTCCGTTTCGAAATTAAAATATAACATTATGGCCCATTTCAAAACTTTTAGAACCTGTAGACATATTTTGAAATCTCGCCAAAACTTTGACACCTAAAATGAGAGTAAGCTTTAACCTATTCTAAAAAGAGGAATGATGGTACGTCTCTCTCTCTCTCTCTCTCTTGTTTCCCTGAGGAAAATTTTTAACCCTTAACGTTCTCTCTTCTCCCTCTTCCTCTCCCCCTTTCTCTGTCAAATGTTTTAATGTTTTAACCCACCCCTGTTCATGTAATCTTCTCCATCCTATCTTGCTTCTCAATATTTTGTCTTTTCCTTTTGTGTTCTCCATTATCTGACCCTAGTGCTCTTGTTGAAATGCTCTCTTGCAACATTTAAAACAAGGACACCGGTTCTTCTTAGAATCTTAGCCTAGTTTTTGATTAGGTAGACCTAAATTCAAAATGATCAAACCCCTATTTAAACTGAAAGCGCATGCAGTTGATGAAATCATCTTGATAGGCTCCCCTTTTTGGATTCCCTGGCCCTGCTGCGTGCGGCGACAATCTTCTTTTGCAACAACCAAATTTAATCATCATCTCAATTCAACCCGATTTTCAACATCAAAACAACTTGTCAATTAATATTATTTCCACGTACTACTGTGAATAATCTCTTAACATCCCAAGGCATCACTCCGTTTGAAAATAAGAAACATATCATTGAGCACTTTCGAGTTTTGACCACCGTTATTGGGAGGTTTACCTCCGATTGGTTAATGGATTTTGCTTCAATTTTTGATGTGTTGGAATTAACGGAACTGATCAACTAGAACTCTCCATCAAGTTACAAGTTGTACGCATTACACAACAATGGAGAGATCAGTTCCAAAGGCATTTATAATGTTCATCATCCTTGCAGCCATGTTCCTAATGGCTTTCCTGACTACTGTCCCGACCTTTGAGGGAGCTAGAGATGGCCCGACGATGGCGACCAAGAAAAACAAGGGTGGTCAATGATCATAAAGTTGCTGCCATGCATCACTAGGGCGGGGATATTTCATTTAAAGTGTCCACTTTTAGAATTAAACTATACATAAAAAATTTTCATCAAAAATTTCTTTAGTACCGAAAATATGATAGTTTTCTCTAGCATATTATAGAGAATAATTAAAATTCTGCTACAATTCATAAAAAGACACAACATTGTAAATGTACAAAGTTTTACAAATTGTATTTTCGAACGTAAACTCTTTGTTTGGAACCGTGTGGAACGGAGAGAGTATAATATTAATTTTATTTATTTATCACTTCCTCGCTCATTAATTCCCTTATTTGTTATGTTTCTCTACATTTTTTGCTTCGATTAGTACAATGTCATGAATAAATATATGTGCAAAATGAATATAGAAGAAAAACATATATTTGATGCAAAATAATATTGCATGCCCTCAATCAAAAATCCAAGATTTACCGCAATCGTCCATGTTCCTCATAATCGAAAGTGGATTTTAATTTTATTTTTTTTTCGTTTTTTGCTGTAATTTTCAATTTCCAACTCCATTAATCTCTTTGAACTTCCTACTCATCCTAGCTATAGAGTCAACGGAGGAGAAAGATTTTTATTTTTTCTTCTACACAGGAGAAAATATGTTCTTCAGAACCTGATCAAAGAGTAAACTAGGATTTATGCACCTCACATTCACAGTTTTTGAGTTTTCATGTATGTATGTTTTTCGTCATAATTTATCACTTTTAGGGTTGTTCAAGAACGATTCGCAAACTAAAAGTTGACCCAATGTGATATGGACCAAATTGAGACAAAATTTATGAGGTCGCAACACAACATTATTCGAAAAATTAAGAAGTTGCAGGTGCCCAAAGATTGCAATATGCCCTATGATTAATTGGTGGTGTAGAGTTAGTTGCAACTTCGAGTTTTGAAGCTGGTAAGTAAATGCAATGCAGGTGGGCTGCTTGCAGTTCATTAACCTCAAATTAGATTAATTGACAAAGATGATGCTAACAAATTACTTCTTTTAGGTAATTTACTACCATACGACTTTGTGTAAACATTCTAATTTCTAGATATCATTATTGCATCCATCTTCCATTAATCATTAATAAATAACTACACAGTTTCCATGAGAAGAAGTCTCCCTTTCCATAATCTTAGTATTGTCAGTACCATAATGGGTGTCCATGAGATGCCAATCCCATAATTTTGAACTATAAAAAGAGAGGGCATGGGAGACTAAATCTCATTCAAAAGAAAACTAAGTAAGAAACTGCGATGGAGAGAGTTCCCAAGCTATTCCTCATTCTTGTTATATTTTTCATTGCCTTTCTGACTATTAGTCGTCCGATCGAGGGGGGGAGAGACATCCCGTCAGACAATGAGGTATCTGTTCATAGAAATTTCTTTGCCTTCTTGCCCTCTTTCGACCCCTCTTCTTTCCCACGACACCCTTGGTTTGGAGGTTTAAAAGGTCCTGATCATGCTAATTCCAAGGATAAGACTGATGACTCTAAAGGTTCATATGGAGATGAGAAACACCACCACCACCACAACAACAACAACAACAACAATGACGACAACGGCAACAACAATAACAACAACAACAACAACAATGAAGGTGACGACGACGACAACAACAATAACAACAACAACAACAACAACAACAACAACAATGACAACGACGACAACAACAATAATAACAACAACAATAACAACAACAACAATGACGGCGACGACAGAGACAACAACAACAACAACAACAACAACAACAACAACAACAACAACAACGATGACGACGACAACAACAACAACAACAACAACAATAACAACAACAACAACAACGACGACGACAACAACAACAATAATAACAACAACAACAACAACAACAACAACAACAACAACAACAACAACAACAACAACAACAACAACAACAACAA